>JANRMT010062840.1:58175542-58185899 GCA_026402145.1 Polypterus bichir lapradei | reverse complement strand
ATAATAATAATAATAATAATAATAATAATAATAATAATAATAATAATTAATGTTCACATCAAATACCAGAATGGGGAAAAATGTAATCTCAGTGACTGTGGCATGACTGTTGTTGCTAGAAGGGTTGGTCTGATTTTCACACACAACAGTCTCTAGAGTTTACTTTGAATGGTACAAAAAATAAAAAACATACAGTGAGCAGCCATTTCAGAAGACAGAAACATCTTGTTGATGAGAGAGGTCAGAGGATAATGGCCAGATTGGTTTGAGCTGACAGAAAGGCTGTGGTAACGCAGATAAGCACTCCATACAACTGTGGTGAGCAAACCCTGAAAAGTGCGCCAGTCCATTGACTAGGGTCAATTTAGCACCTCCCATTAACCTAATCTGCATCTTTGGGTAGCGGGAGGAAACCTGAGCATCCGGAGGAAACCCACACAAACCCAAGGATAACATGCAATCTCCACGAAGGGAGGACCCAGGACAGAAACCCTGGTCTCCTTACTGCAAGGCAACAACTGTGTCACTGTGCCTCCCTATAAATATAGTGTGCCCTGTGAATTTGCCTTGTGAGGGTATACCCGTTATGGGACTTCAGAGGCTTAAGCCCCTGATCTCTGGCATCCAGCCACTGATCTTTGTACAGCTCCCCACCCGCTGTTCGAATTTACGTGCATCTGGTGCATACGTTAATTTGTGAAGTTGATTCGTTCGTTCGCGTGGCGTTTCTCCAGGACTTCTGTTGCTTCCTACTTCTCAGTGGCTTATCAGGTGCGCTGTCCAGTCTTATGAGAGCGTGGACTTGCCAATCAGCGTGCCCTGTAACGGATTCGTGTTTTAATTCAGTGTGTGGCACCCACCATGAGCCAGTATTGTCAAGTTTGACTTCGGCAACACGCAGCCTAGAAACATGAATAGTCACACAACTCACGGACAATCAAACATTTTGGCCGGATCACCTGCTCTCAGTACCTTCTGGATATTGTCACCATCTGATTTACGCGACACGTTAAACTACAGGGTGGTCCAGATCTAATTATGCAGATCCAGATCGTCTGGATGACTTTGATTTATGCGGGGACGATTCCAGTTTGGTGCAAAGACGATTCTTCATGTCGTCAGTTCGCATACTTCTCGATGGTCCGGGATTTTTCGGGTGATTTTATATGTAATAAACTTAATAAGTTATAGCGTAATGAAAATTCATAATTAGATCTGGCCCACCCTATATGAAAGATCAATGTTAGGAGTCGCTCATACCGGTGAACTCGGCTTAGTTTCGTGTCAAAATGTTAAATTATAACAGTCGGCTGCCGAATAAACCTCTGTGCCCATACATTACTTAGCTCTGTCGCTCGTGCGCGTCAGTGACACAAGAAGATCCCGTAGCAGTATCCTTTAACCTTGAGGCTGAAACCATGGTAACTGAAACTGGCGCGCCGATGGTCATATCATATGACAGAACACGTGACCCACTTCCAACATGGCTCTGCAGAGCTATGCCTCGCAGCTTGTGGCGGGGCATCGCTTTAGTGCCTCAAACCGTGCGTTGATTGTGCTACTGATCGTCTTTAGCGAATTTCACGCGGTTCTTCCCGAAGGGTGTAATTCACCCGCACCTTCTTCTGAGTGTGGTTGTAGCTCTCTCAATAGAGACGGAAACGATCGCGGAGACGATCCGTTTCATAAAGAGGCAGTAAAGAAATACAGCAAAGAGAAAAATGCAAACCCAGACGAGAGTCACGAAAGGAGAAGAGAAGTCAGCACACAGCCTGCACCCGGAAAACTCAATCAGGTTAGAGAGTTTTAAAACTGGCACAGGTGTCCCGAGCGCCGACCAGGATGGTTTAGTAGCACATAAAACAAAACCCAATGACTTAACTGGTTATCTCTACGGGATGTAACGGTTTTATGCTAACTGAAGAATTTTTACAGGTTCTAGCGATAATACTGTTGCAGGGATGTGTCACAGAGCCTCCAATAATTACATGACACCAATTCTTTTTATTTTTAATTTTCTTTTTTTAAATCTTGTTTTCTGTAATAATTGTGCGAACTTAATTCATCTGTTTAATAGTTGCGTTACTCATTTTGATTTGTATTTAAATATTTTGTGGAAGTTTCAAGTGTTCATACAGTTGAGGCAATACGTTTATTCGCACCTTGAGGAAAAACTTTCAAACCCAACACTCAGCTTCACACGTATCTTGTTACAAACCAATTCTTGTGTTTAGTCAATTAGAGCGTCTACAACAACGGCAACATTTATTTCAATCGCACATTTTCATACAAATGATGTAGCTAAAAAGTGCTTTACAAGATGAAGCAAGAAAAGTTTAAAAATATAAAAATAAGATTAGGCGATTACTAAATAACAAAGAATAAAGTAAGATTTGATGGCTGGCAGGACAGAAAAAAACAAAACAAAAAAACTCCAGAGGGCTGGAGAAAAAAAAATCTGCAGGGCTTCCGGGGCCACAAGACCACCCAGTCCCCACTGGGCATTCTACTAAACATAAATGATCACAATCAGTCCTCATGGTTTTCAGGCTTCACGTGAATGAATTTGATGATGATGGTCATGTGGACCTCTGGCCTTCAATCCATCAATGTAGGGACTGCACGGTGCTTTGATCAGGGGGTGGGGGTGCTGATCACCACCACAGAATAACCAGAAAAAGAACAGCAGAGAAAGTAGGGGTTAGTACAGATTGCAGAGCCATGATAAAAATGATAATTCAGTGCATATACAGTAAATCAGGATTATCCTAAAATGTAGCTGTGAGAAAGCCATGTTAAAATAATGGATTTTTAGCAGTTTTGTTAAAGTCAGCCATATTAGCCTTTGCCTCAGCTATTCCAGATTTTAGGTGCATAACAGAAGAAGGCTGCTTCACCACTTCTTTTAAGATTAGCTCTTGGAATTATAAGCAGACACTTATTCAAAGATTTAAGGTTATGATTTGGAGTGTAAGGTGACAGGCATTCCGAAATATAGGATGGAGTGAGATTATTTAAGGCTTTGTAAACCATAAGCAGTATTTTAAAGTCAGTTCTAAAAAGGTATGGCTAACCAGTGTAGTGACATCAGAAATGGAGACATGTGCTCAGATTTTCTTTTCCTAGTTAAGATTCTGGCTGCTGCATTCTGCACTCGCTGCAATAGATTGATGTCTTTTTTTGGGTGGTCCTGAGAGGAGTGCGTTACAGTGATCTAGCCGACTAAAAACAAAAGTGTGAACTAATTTCTCAGCATCTTGCAATGTTATAAGAGGTCTAACATTTGCTATATTTCTTAAGTGAAAAATGCTGTCCTGGTAATCTGATTAATATGTGATTTAAAATTTAGGTCATAGTCAATAGTTACCCCTAAATTCTTTAGCTCTGTCTTGAATGGATCAAGTTTATTTCAAATATTCTCACTATATCCATTTTTGCCAATCACTGAGATTCCTGTTTTCTCCTTATTTAGTTTTGAGAAAATTACTACTCATCCACTCAGAAACACAAGTAAGACATTGGGGCCAGTGAACCAAGAAAGTCGGGGTCATCAAGCGCTATTGATAAATACAGTTGTGTGTCATCAGCATAGCTGTGGTAGCTCACGTTTTGCCTTGAGATAATCTGACCTAATGGAAGCATGGAGATTGAAAAGAGCAGTGCCTACTTTATTTCTGTAAGCAGCTTCCTCCAAAATAATGATCAAGGAACCAGATTTATTTCAGCTTTTAATGATGAATTTTCAGTAGGCTAAAACTTTAAATACACCAAGTTAATAGTTACTGAGGCTGGCTTTAAATTAACATTTACTAACCCACTTAATCCAGACTAGGGCTGCTGGGAATGCCGGAATTTATCCCAGCTAGCATAGGGTGCAAGGCAGGAGCAAACCTTGGACAGAGCATCAGTCCATCTCAGGGCGAACACACACATTAAACAAACATACGGGCCCATTTAGCATCATCATTTCATCTAACCAGCATGTCTTTGGACAGAGGGAGGAAACCCACACAAGGATAAGTGCCTGTGTGTCTGTCTCTGAGTCCGCCCGGTTGCTCTGTCTCTGTCATTCCAAGAGATGGCGCATCACAAACATTTTTAATAATGAAATGCATTGCATTTGTCATTCCAACAGATGGCACATCTCAAACATTAACACTGCTTTTATGACTCTCATACCAGATAACATATAACAGACATATACATTGCATTTGTCATTCCAACAGATTGCATATCACAAACATTAACACTGCTTTTACAAATTCCTTACCAAACAGCATATAACAGAGACATATGCATTTCAATTGTTATGGTTCATCCACAAGAGGGCTGCAATGTCCAATGTAGAAAGACCCAAAGAAGCACAAAGAAAGAGGGACAATAAGAGCTAGAATGTCTGATGAACTCAGGTGTGTGAGCCTCCTTGCTTGGACACATTTCTTCAGTTCAGTCCACTAAAGGCAACAAGACACACAACGAAAGAGGGCCATAAGGGTTAGAATGTTGGATGAACAAAGACTACAAGACGCACAAAGAAAGATGGGTTTAAGGGTTAGCACGTCTGATGAACAAAGCTAACAAGAAGCACAAAGAAAGAGGGACATAAGGCCTAGAATGTTAGATGAGCAAAGACTACAAGGTGCATAAAGAAAGAGGGACATAAGGGTTAGAATGTCTGCTAAACAAAGGCAACACAAAGCCCAAAGAAAGATGGATGTTAGGGCTAGAGTGTCCGAAGAATAAAAGCAACAAGATATACAAAGAAAGAGGGGCGTAAAATAGAATATTTCAATGAACAAAGGCAACAAGACGCAGAAGGAAAGCTCATTAGACATCATAATGTCATCAAACATGCCTTCAGCTCACGGCTGAGGGGGATAGAATAAATGGTGGCAGCATTGGGTATAAGACAAGAATTAGCCCTGAACCGAGACCCAGAACTTCACATGGCATTATTAACAATTATTATCTAATTCAGTTCTAAATAGTACTTTAAAAAACGGTAACCTTGTGAAAAACAAGAACTTAATCTAACGGAACAGAATATAAATAATCCGTTCATCACCTACTTTTCTACACTTTAGCAGCATGTATTTGAACAGGTAGAGGAACTCCATGTGAACACTGGAAGACTTTGCAATCTCTATACTGAAGATACCAGTTTTGGTAGTCAAATTGGTATCTTTGTGGTGCTGCCTTATACATGTTTCATCCCTGTTTATAGCAACACTAAGAAACAAGTAAGCACATATGCAGTAGGTATTCTAAGATAGATTGTAGTAATAATGATGATTTTGTTGTTTTCCAGATGGTGTTGATCCCAGGTGGAGCTTTCCTTATGGGCACTAATGAACCTGGCATCCCTCAGGATGGTGAGGGGCCAGCCAGAAGGGTGCACATTCAGTCATTTTACATGGACATTTATGAAGTCAGCAACCTGGAATTTGAAAAATTTGTTAATGCAACCGGCTATCTCACAGAGGTATTAACATTTTAGGCCATTATGTGGCATTTCTTTTTTTTTTTAAGAGAAAGAGTATATATATACTCAGCAAAAAAAGAAATGCCCCCTGACTTTCAACTGTTTTTACTTTCAGTAGACTTAATGTGTAAATATTTGTATGAACACTAAAAGAGTCAACACCATAAGACATAAACTAAAAATGTTTCACAATGTGTCCCTGAATGAAGGGAGGCTCAAAATCAAAAGTACCAGTCAGTATCTGGTGTGGCCACCAGCTGCTTGAAGTACTGCAGTGCATCTCCTCCTCATGGACTGGACCAGATTTGTCAGTTCTTGCTGTGAGATGTTACCCCACTCTTCTACCAATGCACCTGCAAGTTCCTGGACATTTCTGGGGGGAATGGCCCTAGCCCTCACCCTGCGATCCAACAGGTCCCAGACGTGCTCAATGGGATTGAGATCTGGGCTCTTCGCTGGCCATGGCAGAACACTGACATTGCTGTCATGCAGAAACTCACGCACTTTTTGCCACTCCTGTCTGGTCCAGCGAAGGTGGGTTTGTGCCCATAGGCGGCGTTGTTGCTGGTGATGTCTGGTAAGGACCTGCCTTACAACAGGCCTACAAGCCCTCAGTCCAGCCTCTCTCAGCCTATTGCGGACAGTCGGAGCACTGATGGAGGGATTGTGTGTTCCTGGTGTGACTCGGGCAGTTGTTGTGGCCATCCTGTACCTGTCACGCAGGTGTGATATTCGGATGTACCGATCCTGTGCAGGTGTTGTTACACGTGGTCTTCCACTGCGAGGATGATCAGCTGTCCTTCCTGTCTCCCTGTAGCGCTGTCTTAGGCGTCTCACAGTGTGGACATGGCAATTTATTGCCCTAGCCACATCAGCAGTCCTCATGCCTCCCTGCAGCATGCCTAATGCACGTTCACGCAGATGAGCAGGGACCCTGGGCATCTTTCTTTGGGTGTTTTTCACAGTCGGTAGACAAGTCTCTTTAGTGTCCTGCGTTTTTAGAACTGTGACCTTAAATGCCTACTTTCTGTAAGCTGTTAAGGTCTTAACGACCATTCCACAGGTGCATGTTAATTAATTGATTATGGTTAATTGAACATGCATGGAAAACATTGTTTAAACAATTTACAATGAAGCTCTGTAAAGTTATTTGGATTTTTAAAACATTATTGTTGAAATACACAGTCCTGAAAAAGGGACGTTTCTTTTTTTGCTGAGTATATATTCAGAAATCCTCTATATGGTAGATACTCTAAAACTTGAAACCAAGATCCTTTCTCCCTGTGTGAAATCTGCAAATGGAGTCGAGCCTTTTCAGGATTGAACAGACATCTGTGTAGGGACCAAATACAAATTGTTTAAAATTTTCAGAGGCACTGGATTGTTTCAGTTAAAATACAGCAGTGAACTATGAGCTTGGGAACACTGCTGAAAATTAAGGAGACGGCATTTAAAAATGGAATCTAGGAAGTGCTTCCTCACACAGAGTATTGTGGGAAAGTGGATCAAACTTCTGTAATGTAGTTGAAGCAGAATACTGAACGACTGGTGAATTAGCTGTTAACTTACTAAAGAAGCCCAACAGACTGAGTGGTTTCATTTTGTTTGTCAGACGTCTTTTGTTCTAAAGATAAAATGTAAGCATTTTTAAAATTTTGAGAGGCAACCTCTACGGAGTAAATGCACACTGACCTCTCTATACTAATTGCAGCATGTAGCAAAACTATTCTGGAATAGTTCTAGGCCTAAAACTTTTTACTTGTACACGATAATACAAAGTGACTATGTTGTACATTTCCTAATATTATAATTCATTTCCTTTTAGGCTGAAAAGTTTGGAGACTCCTTTGTGTTTGAAGGTCTCTTGAGCGACAAAGTAAAGAATGAAATTAAACAAGCAGTAAGTTATTTTTTTCTTGAATACACACTACAATGCTGTTGCTGTACTGTAAGAAATTTCCAGACATTTTGGTTTATTTTTCTTTTTACTGTGAGTTTATTATTAACTGTTTGTTTTAAAATGGAATTCATTGGAATCTTCCAAAGCAAAACATCTAATTAACTAATCAATTAATAATTTATATGGTGAAACGTGAAATTCATTCTTTTAGTACCTTGTCAAATTGATTCTTTTGCTCTTTACTTAGCTCTTTTAGGTAGCTTGACGTCTATAAATGGACTACTCGCTGTTGCTGCACTAGATGGAATTTTATTTGTGACTTTGCAGGATTGTCACTTTTATGGGCTGCCCTGCTACTGATTCACCTTATTAGCACCATTACATAGCCCTCCCTTCGAGGCCGCTGTTCCCAGCAACCACTTCCAACTCTTTGAAATGAAACGGTGGGCTGGTCTTCATTTCTGTTGTGGTCTTGGTGACCTTTGAAAAAAATACATCAGCAGAGTTCTTGAGCACTTTGCTTTCAGGTGGTTGAGTGCTGCGTTGTCAGATGGAACAGCAGGGATGCTGAGTGCTGCTCAGTCATGTAGTCCAGCAGAGGTGTGATCTGTGTATTACAAGTGAACAGGCAAACCTTCTTGTTTGGTGTTGCAGATGTTCTAGTCCGTTGACTGTTTTCCTTCACAGAACTTATGCTGCAAAAACTGTTCCAGGATGGATCCCAGCTTTGAGATTCTCCCTATACTGCTGCTCTGTAAAGCCTCTACGATTACATTTCGCCTGTGCAATTTTACCACCAGCTCTCCTTGACATACTGTAGCTCACCTGGGGTCAGTGGCAATTCAATCTGCCACACTTGTTTCTAGCACCATGAGCAGGAATCTCTTTCAGCATCTGTACACCCAGGCCAATAGACCTTAGCAGATGAAGAAGCAGTGGTGGAGCTGCAGAGGTACCAGTCACTCGCCTGTCTTCCTCCCTGCGCTGATGCTGTAAATGGCACTTCCAGATCCTGGATCTTGTCCTCAAGACACTCCAGGAACTCCTCCTCAGAACAGCCAATCAAGTCCATTGCAGGACATGGATGCACTCAGCACCTTGCTAAATCGGAATGTTGTTCATTTCCTCGTCCTGCGAATGGCACCAATGTGATGCCGGTGCCGAGTGCCAGAGTGGATCCTCTTTTGCTCTCTGTCTGGCTGTTTTAGGTGGCTTGTTATCCATAAGAATGACTACTTGTTGTTGGTGCATTAGATGGAATTCTGTTTGCGATTTTGTTTTTATAGGCACCCCTGTCACTGGTGATGGGATGCCAGATCATACTATGGGTGACACACCCCAAGCTGATGCAACTTGCTGTTACAATAAATACACTTGAAGGTACAGCTGCTGTTATACTTGGTAGGTTGATAGTGCTGTGTTATTGATTCAGTTGGAGAGCTTTAAATAAACCTCACATGAAGGGACAGTTCACACTTTTTGACATATTGGTGCATTTTGTCATTTACTAATGCCTGTGCCAATATCCAAAACAATTTATATTTGTTAAATGGATTTTCAATAATTAAATCCTCATTCGAAGTTCTTATTTCAAATGCTCATTTGCTGTACTTTGCAATGTATCACATGTTAGCATTACATCTCTCTATTATAATAAAAAAAATCTTGGGAGATGAGACTTTTTATCCTGCGACGTGACGTGATCTTTTGAGGAGAGACACTTTCACGTCCCACGAGACAAGACTTTGTGCCAAGAGATTTAACCACACCCGGGGCCGGAAATTAAAGACAAAAAGTAGATGACAAAGTAGAATGTAGTAAAGAATTTAAAAATGTTGGCGTGATACACATGCAGAGCAGGTTAGAGATAATGGAAGTATGAAAATTCGAAAGTCTCAAAAAAATGATAGTAAAGATCGCATTAGCACAAACAAATGGAAATTATTACTCGGTGAAATAATAGAACAGCGAAAAATGATTGAATATATTGTTCAGATTTAAAGTTTAAGTCGGAGACTTGTAGATCGTCTAATTCTTGTTATCATCAGGGAAAAGTAATGTTTCTTCCCAATGAAGAGACGTATCCGTGAGAATTAAAAGATTGGTTGTTTGTTGAAAGTGAAATCCCACGAGAGACGTTTTCAAGCCCTGCGAGACAAGTCTTTATGCAAAGAGATTTGGAAAAGTCCTTCCCAGATCTAAAACATTTACAACCACGCATACGGTTCAATCATTTCTCATTTGTGTGAATGTTTTTGTCAGACACAGTTCATGTAGAGAGAAAGAAACGATATTCACTCATGGGCAGTTATACGTTGCGTTGTCACGATGTAATTCCAAACACGGAATCAAAATTGATTGAATATATGGACATAGGTGATATGACACAAGTATGTAGGTATTGTTTGGCTTTAAACTTTATGTCGGAGACTTGTAGATTGTCTAATTCGTGTTGTCATCAGGGGAAAGAAGTGTTTCTTCCCAATGAAGAGGCATATCTGCGAGAATTAAGATTTGTTGTTTGCGATCGGCTGAGACGCAAAGTTATTGGCGCGTAGCACAGGCAGGGGGGTTGGCGAGCAAAGTGCCCTAGTTTCTTTGAAGAAAATTATACAAATACATACACACACACACACACACACATAATATTCATATACATACAGTACAGGCCAAAAGTTTGGACACACCTCCTCATTCAATGTGTTTTCTTTATTTTCATTACTGAAGGCATCAAAACTATGAATGAACACATGTGGAGTTATGTACTTAACAAAAAAAGGTGAAATAACTGAAAACATGTTTTATATTCTAGTTTCTTCAAAATAGCCACCCTTTGCTCTGATTACTGCTTTGCACACTCTTGGCATTCTCTCGATGAGCTTCAACAGGTAGTCACCTGAAATGGTTTTCACTTCACAGGTGTGCCTTATCAGGGTTATTTAGTGGAATTTCTTGCTTTATCAATGGGGTTGGGA
>JANRMT010062840.1:58161359-58173853 GCA_026402145.1 Polypterus bichir lapradei | reverse complement strand
CCCTGAAATCTGAATAAAAGTTAAAGAATTGGAAGAAATTATGCATAAAATTAATGAAAACATTTGTACATGTACATAAATTGATAAATTCAACCCCGAAACTAAATCCTGCCTTCGGCCTGTATGTGACGCAGTTACCGAAGACGAAATGGTATCGGCTTTGTGCTTAGATCTAGTGACTACGATGCGATACAGCGGCAGTGCACGTATAACAACAAACGCGAGCGGTTTCTGTGAGGCAGAGTTACCGAAGACTAAATAGTGTCGGTGTTGTGCTTTCATCTAGTGACCAAAAGCTCAAACAGTGAAGAAGTAGAAGTTGACTTCCGCGAAACGGAATTATGGTAGCGTTAAATGAACTAAATACTAATTCGAATAATAGGTTTTATTTATTCAGATGACGAAATTTCACACCACACTAAATTTGGGAATCCACGTATTATTGTATTTAAACAGTTTCATTAGTTTTTGCTCACAACAGGCTTGTCATAAAGGGTTTTGCACAGATAAATTTCAGGGACCGCGATGCGTACCACAGTTTGGGAACCGCTGCTGTATGTAAGATTGTGATTAGTTTTACACGGTATAAACATTTCCATGCTACCAGCTTACGAGTCGTTGCGTGGTTGATGCCACTCGGTTTGACTTCTGGGAGACGTTGAGTGGACCTCATGTATGCATCCCAGACTATGGGTGCTCATGATAGCATCATGGGAGATTGTGTTGTACTTTTTAACACCATTAGAAATTTTCTAGGTTTCAACAACAAATGCGACAATCTGCTTACTTGACCACTAAAGCCTCAAGGTAGAGTTTCAGTTCTTTTAGAGGTTTTTATTATTAGAGGCTAAAGAGAAACGGTAAAAAAAATTAGAACAAACGGCAAATGATAATTAGAGAGAGAACAGTAAAGTGCGGAAAGGCCAGAAAGGTCCAACAGGAATAGATCTTGAGGAGACGGTGGAAAGGGGAAGGAATGCATAGTTTCACCACATGATGCCAGAGAGCAGCAGCATTTGGTGGACATTCCCAGGACATTTGGAAGAAGATGCCGAGTAGTTGAAGAGGGCAAAGATGATATGGGGATCTAGCTCAGAGTGTCTCATTGGGCGGTCATGTTTATAATTTTTTGAGGAAAAGTGTAAACTGTGTGCTAATGATTAGGATTTTTGAAATAATTTGTAATGTTTTGAAAATGTTTGCCAGCACAGCACAAGTGTTGAGGAAAAGTTCATCAACCACTCAGATATGATAGGAAAAAGGTTTAAGGGAGGTGTTGAGTAGGAGGGAGTAGAGACTAGTTCCAGGTTTCAACTTAGGGGTTGAAGAAAATGGTTGTAAGGAACTGGAAGAGAAGAAGAACTCCACCCGCTCTAAGCACTGACCTCTGATGCAAATGGAAAAAGTAGGAGGTGGAAGGTACAGAAGGACCAGGCCCAAGAGAAAAGAAACTTTTCAAACACTGACTCAGTAAAAATGTTTTCAGGTGCAGCGATACCTGATTTGATTTCAAGAGGAGGAAGTGGAGATAGGGCAGCCCCCAGCATTCAGGGCAGAGTCGTTAAATTAAGAAGTATGAAGGCATCATCTTGGTAGCAGGCCCATCAATTTTTCAGCTCATTCCTGTATCTGAAGGGCGTAAGGTGTAACGAGGGCAACGATAAATGTCAATAGACTGGTAAATCAAAAGCTTTGTCTTGAGGGCATGGCTTTTGTTTTACCTCTACAGTCTGGTACAAGATGCACAAAACTGCTCTGCCTCGTCTGTGTGATGATGGCCTCTTGGCTTCATTATATTGTGATCCCTGGCATCAATAAGAATTAGGCATGAGATAATGTATTTAGCCTAGCTTAATGACAAAATATTCCCACATTATGAAATTTTCTTAATTTAAATGTACTGTATGTAGTGTTACTGATTTACTAGACATTCACATATCAAAACGCTGTAAAATAAATTCAAGTCAGTACACAAAGTTTCAGCATTCGGTTTAGTATTTTTTTTTACTTTTTAATAAAATCGTTAATATTAGTATAAAATATTAGTATTGATTAGCACATGCTAGCAGGAGTTTCATTGTACTCTGTACACATGACAGTATTGAATCTTCTTCTTTCGGCTGCTCCCAATTAGGGGTCGCCACAGCAGATCATCGGTCTCCATCTGTCCCTGTTTTTCACATTTTCTTCCACACCGACTGCCTTCACGTCCTCCCTCACCACATACATAAACCTCCTCTTTGTCTTTCCTTTTTTCCTTCTGCCTGGCAGTTCCATCCTCAACATTCTTTTCCCGGTGTACCCCTCATCTTTCCTCTGCACATGCCCAAACCATCTCAATTTAGACTCTGTCAGTTGGTCACCAAACTGTCGCACTTGTGTTGTCCTTCTAATATACTCATTCCTATTTCTGTCTACCTGGTCTAAGTGTTGGTTCCAAGCCCAGGTAGGCTGGGGAGGATTGGGTTAGGAACGGCAACCAGCATAAAACCTGTGCCAGATCAAACCTGCGAATGAGAATCAGAATGTCCATGCTAGATTGGTCGAGGCCTGGATTACCAACAGTACTGACTCTATAAACTTATAATTTAATGTTAGTGTAGTGCAAAACCATCCATATTTAAATTTTTCCATTTATTTTCTGAGTTAATATGAATCATTTCTCCAGCAGTGCCGTTTATTTCTTGCTTAAATGCCTTACTGATCCATTAGCTGTGGGTCCTAACTGGATCTATAAAGAACTTGTAATACTACTGGCAAGATTACCTGGCAATGAACCACTCTTGCCTGGCCCTGAATCTGTCAAGCTCATTTCAGTAAAACCTGCTTCTAAAACTCTCATTTTGAAGCATCTTGTTTGCCTCCTGTCCAGTATTATACTTCCCGACTTTGAAGGTGACTCTCAGCATGCCTCTTATGCCTTTACTCCACCTTGTGGGTCTCGCAATCACCCTTCCTTTATTGATCGCGTCACCAAACTCAAACTGCCCAGTCACACCAAAGCCACACTGACCAGTCAGACTGCTTGGATTAACCGGACACACACACACACACACACTCCTTACTGTTTATAGTAGATATTTCCTTTTAAGAAAATGAGAATGTCAACACTCTGCGTGAAGTTGAGACTTCTCCACTGTCATCCATTTATAGTTGAAACTACTCACTTGGTAAGGTGCAGGGGCAGACATTTTGAACAAAAAAGCAAGCATGGCAACTAGAGGAATGCTGTGGAGGGCATTACAAGATCCACTGCTGTTTGATTTCCTCTCCTTGCTGTAATCCACTTCTATTTCTCAATCAGTAGCAGTGAATAGTGTATCGATGTCTCCTATCTACAGATCCTGAGAGCTGCAGTTTTGCTGCTCCCAATAGAGTCTGAGTATGTCATAAGAATGGTTGCAATACAACAGTTAGTTTGTGATTTGGTAGTCTCAATAGAGTACAATTTCAAAATAAGCCTGTGAATGCAGCGGTTCATTTAGAAAACAAATGTTGCAATTTGCCTTGCTCATCCAAAGATGCGACTCACTAAATTAAGCGTGTGTACGCACAAAACCCTTAACGTGTGGTCCCAGCCCACTTTCACATGCTTTGTAGTGACAGCTTAGCTATTCGCAA
This sequence comes from Polypterus bichir lapradei, assembly GCA_026402145.1. Taxonomy (NCBI): domain Eukaryota; kingdom Metazoa; phylum Chordata; class Cladistia; order Polypteriformes; family Polypteridae; genus Polypterus; species Polypterus bichir. Next base: position 58,170,232 of record JANRMT010062840.1, on the reverse strand, counting down.
AACAAAGAGGCTTGATAAACTGAATGTTCTCCTCTCGTTTGTCAAAGTTCTTATGTTGTGCGCTGACAGCTTTCACTTTCACAACATTATACAAATGGTAAATAGCCGTTCTATTCATGTTATTCCTTAGTTCTGATTGTTCAATTAGATTTTTAAAGCCCCGACTTTCAACAAAAGACGCTTTCATTTGCTACATGACTGAAATGGAACAATGTCACACAATATGTGATCCAAGGCCACATTTCACATTTTTATTGCAAAATTCGTCACACAGAAATTATCACATGCCTAAATAGCATAAGTTATGTTATAAATATTTTAATGTTTCGCAAGCATTGGAATATATTACGAGGGATGTTCAAAAAGTTTCCATACTTTTGCGATGCAATTTTCTCAGCATCGTACCAACTTTTTAATGCCCAATTACCCCTCCTCCCGCCTTCACCATTTCCAACGAAATTATAAAAGTGCGGAAACGTTTAAAAGTCCCTCATAGATAATTTGCAGTTTGCATATTTTGACTTTAATTTTAGGTGGAACTTTATTTGTCCCCAGAGGGAAATAATCCAAGGTTGTTTGTTTGGAAAGCAACGTACAATCTTTGTGGGTACGTCTGTGTCGACGCAGAAAATAAGTCTATTGTCCCCATTTGACTCTCGCTTCATTTCCCAGTCTGTCATTTGGAACCAGTTGTCCAGGGCCATTTCAGCCCCTAGGCTCTACTTCCTGACAATTGTGGTGGTAACAGGTTGCTGTCTAATCAGGGCTGTGGAGTCAGTAGATAAATCCTTTGACTCCGACTCCTTAGTTTCTGGTACTTCTGACTCCGACTCCTTTGTATTTAATATGCTAATGTATTTTCCATGTTGATATGAAGGAATGCAACAGACACGTCATTTAACCACAGAAATACTGGCTAGGAAGCTGACTCTCTCCCGTATTGACCGATTTAAACAAAAGACAAGAACCCCTGAACACGCATCAGGCCATAGCACACACATTACACTTATCTACACTCACATGAACTTGTTAAACACATTATATCTGAAATAAAATGAAAACACTTTTGTAATGTACCATAATCCAGATTACAATATGTGAATGTCAGGTTGTATAATAGCTCAGCTGAACTTCACACTAGTCGTGACACAACTATCCACTGGGCTTTATTCTTACATCAGAGAAGTATTTAATTATGACTGTTGTTTGTTAAATGGGACATTTGAACTTGCTGTATTTTTTTTTTTTCCATTACAATTTAAATTTATTAGGAGTCAGAGTCGGTACATTTTTGCCAACTCCGACCCCAATTCCAGGTACCCAAAATTTGTCTCTGACTCCTCGACTCCGACTCTCAGCCCTGCATCTAATAACCCGGCATGTAGCCGAGAATACGATTAATCAGATTGTGGTCAGATTTGCCTAAAGGAGAACGTAGATTACACTTAAAGGCATCGTCAACATTTGAGTACAGCAGGTCCAGCTTCTTATTTCCTCGTGTGGAACCAGTCACAAACTGATAAGAAATTTGTCATCGTTTGCTTTGAAGTCGCCACATATTATAAGTGCAGGGTTGGAGCGAGTCCTCATTAAAGTTGTTGAGTTTGGCTTCATCTGTTTCTTAGTTGAGACTTTTGAAAGCCATTAAGATTGATGTTAACTTGCATTCAGTGTTTGGTTTTTCTGGAAAGTTCATTTAATATATTTTAATTTATTTCAGCTGTCTTTTTGTCTTTGCTATGTTTAAAGTTGATGATACTATATATTTGTTTTTTATGTAGTCTAGTATTTAAAAAAAAAATATATATATATATATTCTGCCCATTGTATCATTGTAGGCCACTAAAAATCCCTTCTATCTCCATGTGGGAATGGATATTCTTGAGAGCCTTGAAAAGTACACCAAAGTGAGGTAAATGACCGATAAAGCTGCCTCCATACAACATGGCTTCTGTGGTTCATTGAAAACTTTCTCCTTTGTCTGGATAAATATTGTTGTGATTTAAAAAACACAAATAACTAAAAGCAGTGTTGCAGATCAGATGTTGTGTTTGCTATGTGTTCCTTTACAACTTCATGTGAGGAAAGAAGACTACCAAACTATTTATTTTCCCCTTTAATAGGCCTCATTACATTTTCCACACTTGGATTGTTCATTGATCATACTTTTATATTGTAACTCACAAATAAGGGAAGATCTTGATAAATATGAATAATTTTGTTCCATGATTATTGTGTTATATTTGACCCATTTGTTTTGTATATTAATTTTCAAGTAAAGGCATGGCTTTAAATTGTTGATTAGAATGTATCTTTATTGTGATTGTGCTACTTCTGAGGCTCCATTTTGGATAAAAGAATGCAGTTTTATGCTTTGGAAGTGGCAGGGATACTGGCTAAGCAGCACATGCTTTTTATCAAGTGGTATGGCTGATTACTAAATAACTACCATGTTAACCTACAGTAGATTTATTTAGTTTTTGCGGGTGCTGGTGTAAAGTTTGAGGAAATCTTGTAAAGTCACAATATAGCATGGCCCATGTTTCCTTAACTTGGTGCAGTAAGCCCCCTACCTCTCTTCCTGTTATTATGCAGTGTAAAACCGCACATACGTTTTTGCTAAAATATACCGTGGTATTTTGGAATATGCCTACACTGCAGTTAATCAGATCAGTAAAGTTACCAGACGCCATCAAGAAAACAGGAGACCCCAGTATTTTGGATGAAGCAGTTTGCTACATAGTAAGGAAGAGGTGGCGCTTGACCCTGCAACTTTAGAGTTTAATGGACGGTGCCTTTGCCTCTGTGCTATACTGCTTACATGTCTTGTAACTCTAATGGCTAGGGAGCTGCACTGGCAATCTGAGGGTTGCCAGTTCGAATCCCGTAAATGCCAAAAGTGACTCTGCTCGGTTGGGCCCTTGATCAAGGCCATTAACCTGCAATTGTTGAGCGCTTTGAGTAGTGAGAAAAGTGCTATATAAATGCAAAGAATTATTTATTATTAACTCTAATGCTAGACTGAGAGCGTTAAAGAGTGTCACATTAATTAGAATTATTTACTTTTTCATGTAGTAATCGACTAAGTTCAATTTGCTGTGCATCTTTGTGCTTAGACATTGTTAAAAGGATGCCAATTCCTTGTTGCTAGAGCTCTGCAAATACTGAAACGTTACACTTCTGTTTAATATGACTTGTAACTTGGAAACCTTTTAAACACATTTGCTCCTTGTCCATTCATGGATCTTTCCTTTTCTCACAGGTGTGGGTATGCCACACTGCATCACGTCATTGAAAAGTCAAAAGAAGATCGGATGGAGAGCTTCTTCCTTAGTGAGACTTGTAAATATTTGTATCTGGTATGTATGACGTTCTTTTATTTTTGAGGAAGCCTCCTGTTGGTTAAATATGAAGTTTGCCTTTTAGTTTTTATATTCATAGTACTCTGTTACATTCAGACTTTGTTTTTGTAATATTTTTGTAATTCTTGTGAAATCTGATCAAAAACTTTAGTGATATAACAGGCATACTGAAGTTGAAGATATGTCGATAAAGGTCTTTTACGTGTAGGATTTATATCTTTGAGACTGGCTGGTGTTCTGAATATGTATCTAGAGCAGAATTTTCACAGGCTTTGATGGGACCCACAATGTTGCTAAATTTTAAAACCTAGGTTGCCATGTACAGGAATCAGAAATTGAAGGTCAACAAATAATCCATTCAGCCCAGGTTAATGAAATTTCTACCTTTTAATGTAACCTTAGAGTTAATTTCCTTGCTGCAGTGTGCCTGTTGTGCAGATTCAATCTGTATAACATCTGCATAATCAGACCATATCTGTCGTCTTTGTCTAGATATGGGCCACATCACTCTCCGTTCATCTTAGAGGTACCATCATGCTCATTTTTAACCAGCCAAGATAGGTGCACGTCGCTTCCCATCCCAGGTCAGACCATTTGGTCCATATAGCAGCATCCGTCAGGTTCAAGTCATTATTTGCCTTCATAGCAGTTAGTGGTTCAGCACCTACACGTTTTGGTGGCCCTCATCAGGCCCAATGCTCATTCTGTCCACTCAGGTCTACTAATGATTGGTGTCTGGCAATACCACCTCCACGTAGCATCAGATTTCAATCCTAACTCTTCATGTGTAGCCCCTTCTCTGGTGGAATGAACTGCCCACATTCATCTGAGTAGCTGATTTCCTAGCGTATTTTAAGAAACATTTGAAGACTTTCCTGTTTTGTGAATACCTTTCTTACTGCTAGTGGTTTTGATGCGAGATTATTTTTGTAGTTAAGGTGAGGCTGATGAGTTTAGGGCTCTTTTTAATGGGTGCTTTAATTTTAAGGTCGTTTTGGTGATTTTTGTGACATAGGGGTCTGTATTTAAATAGGTGTTATAACACTAAGTGATGTTGACCTCATTTGTAAATTGCTTTGGATAAAAGTGTCTATTTAATAAATAAATGCAAATGTAAATGTAGGGTGGTCATTGTAGTCAAGATAGGTATTAATGTGCTCAAACTTTAGAAATAGTAGATGTCTTCAACATAATCCACACGACATTGCAGATTTGTATATTTGGGAAATTTAAATTTCTGTCCTTCTTGAAATTAAATGTCTTGTAGGTTACCAGGAATCTAGCTTAGTACCACGTTTACTCTTTAATAATAAATTATTGAGTGGTGACCTGACACTTTTGAGTTGGTAGACAAACCGCACACCAAAACTCCACATTTTGTAGTAGCCCACCAGCATCCATACCAATGAAATTACTTTACAGCCTAAGGTATAAGAGAGCCACATTTGTTTTAAGAGTACGTTTTCCCCTCTCCCTTCTCCGTTATTATCTCTAATGCTTTGGGGGGGGGACACAAAGGAAAAAGCCACTACCACCTTCAGCACCATCTTTCCTGTCCCTTTTGCTTTTGCATTGCCTGATCTGATTACTTGTGTCTAGTGCTTAAGTAATATACAATGATAAAGAACAAATATCATTAACGAGTCTAATAAGGTGTGTCTACATCTCGGTGGCTGTTAATACAGAAAGCAAGCTAAGCGGTCACCATCACATGTCTGTGAAGTTATTCTTGTTTTGAAAGTAGTACCTCCCGATCTGGTGCTTATTGAAGCAGGCCTCATGTTGCTTTTCCATTTACAGTAATATAAATGTGTGAAGTTGGGTGTGCAGTTACAATGCAGGAGAAGCAATAGCTCCACACCTAATATATGCATTGCTCTCTTAGTTCATTCAGGATCTCTGAATGAATTTCTAAAATGTAGCAGAACTCTATAATCTTTTTAGGACTTATACAGATATTTTAATTATATGTTCAGATTAGTCATCTGACAGTTTTGCTGAACTATAGGACATGGTGTGACTGAACTTGTATAGTACAGAGAGAAATGTATTGTTTTTTTTCAGTAATATCTGTAAAAAATAATAGGTGTCACAAACCAACTTGGTCATATCTTTTTCAAGCTCTCAAAAATGAGTTGCATTATGGGTTACAAGAAAAGAAAATACTAAAAACACAAGCTAGAGCAGCATGTGAAGTTAAAAAAAAAAATCCACACTTTTGTGTTAAATGTGTTTGGGCCGACTGTACAGCTTTCTCTGTGCACTTGTGGACACATGTAGTGTGTCTGGACTCACAGTGGTAGCATTTCCAACTTGATCATTCAGTTCCTCTTCCTCTTGTTGTTTTCTAGAATAAACATGGCTGCTTCTGTCTCAGTTTGCACCAAAGAAGGAACGGTGATCCACTTTTTATAGGTTTGAAGGTGCATCAGGGGCCAAAATCCGCAGAAGGCTTCCTGAACAATATGAAGACTGTATTTCACTATGGGCTAATGTTTAATATATACAGATTGACAACCGTTAAGCATGAAGAAGGAGCAGAACACCTGTCCACCTCCACTACCATGCAGATCCATTTCAATGATTCTGATAAACCGATGAGGATTTCTGCTCCTGTTACAGACCATAAAACGTGGATCACTACTCGCACTGCGACCACAGACGCACCATGTTTCCACATATGCTTAGGAAAGGCTATGCAGCCAACCTAAACAAAATTATCACAATAGTGCAAATAATTGACTTGCTCTTGACAAAATATTTGACATTTGTCACATAATGCCACCAAACACCATATTAGAGTTGGGTCTGAGATAATTTAGATGATACATTAGAAGGCTAAAGCAGAATATTAACTCTTTCGGGGCCGATGTCGACTGTTCTCGAAATTCAGGGGTAGAGGACGGTAATCGTCTGTAAACCTATGACAAAACTCGCCCTTACATTTAAGTTTTGACTCTGTTTGCTAGAAAGAAAGTTAAGTAGCTTTGTTGCTTTAACCTCAATTCCCTGCGTGAGTAGTGAAGAGCAAACAACCTCTAAAATGGCATTGACATCGAATACGAAAGTGAGGTACCAGCATCATCTGACCAGTCCCCAGCTGATCGTGGTGTTGAACACATTTGTATAGCCGATACGCCTACAGCAGCCTTCGCCTGGTAGGACCATCACTTATGATGACAAAAGGTACACACCATATTGTGTCACACTATGACTGCCACCACCGCCCACCTTCTGTGCGAAGGCAGCCAGCCCACCGTGCACTCCTGATGGCCATTGAGATAACATTGCCACAAGACATACCGAACATGCGCCAAAAGCAACCCCAGCGCGTAGCAACAGATGTTTTATGTTGATTTATGTGTGAAACCATTGCTTTGTGTGCTTTTCAGAAAACTTGATTTTTTTGGAAAAAATATTGAGCCCTCAAAGAGTTAATACAGTGAGACCTCTGTTCATGAGCGCCTCTCTTCCCGAGTAATCCAGTATATGAGCATTTTTCCATCATGAAATTTGTCTCCATACACGAGTAGGTGCTCGGAACTTGAGCGTTTTCCAGTATGATCAAACATGTATGGTTTGCACTGTGTCAGTTAGACAAAGGAATCTTGAGTCGGTCTGAGCCCGTTCTTATCCAAATTAATACGCGAGTTACTTTATTGTGAACACTTTAGCAGTTTTTTTTGTGTATTTTACTTTTGAGTTATGAAAGTATATGATGAGCATGGCGCCAAAGAAAGCATTAAAGGATGCACCCATGAAGAAATTAGTGAAAATAACCATAGAACTGAAAAAGGAGATCATCAAGTAACATGAAGACGGTGTTCGTGTGGGTGATCTGACACGCCAATATGGCAAAGCAACTTTGACGATATGTACCATTCTTGGAGATTCAAGGGTGCCGATGTGGCATAAGGTGTTAAAGTGTTAACGAAACAAACACCTAAAGCAATCAATGATGAAAAGTTGTTGCTAGTGTGGATAAAACAGAAACCATTAGCAGGTGATGGCGTATTGGAGGCGAGTTGCATGCTGATCTCATTAAGAAAGCCCCTGGAACAAGTGCGTCAGAAACTGAATCGTTTAAAGCGATCAGGGGATGGTTTGAGAAGTTTAAAAAAAAAGAAGTGGTGTTCAGTGTGTCATAAGGCATGGCGAAGCTGCGAGCTCAGATCAAGTGGTACCCATGTACAAACTCTTACCTTTATATGTAACTTTATTATCTTTATATATAAAATAAATAAATAAAAATGCATTTATTGACCCACCATATGCAATGTATGTTTATCAACAGTTCTTTGTTGTGGAACGGATTAATTAAATTTGCATTATTTCTTGTGGGAAATTCAATTTGGAATACGAGTATTTCTGTTCACGAGCCACTTTCTGGAACGGATTAATCTCGTGAACCGAGGTTCCACTGCACTTACTTGCGTCTGATAATTCTGGTTGTGCAGTTTTCCAGATATTTTGATATTTGTCATTTTTGGATTGTATAAGCAGTTTTACCAAACAAAAAATATTGAAAATTGTCTGGTGTTCTGTAATAGTTGTGGTTGTGAATGCTTTAGTTACAGGATGTTTTGCAAGGCTTCATTGCATATTCTTTGCTTTCCCTTCAGCTGTTTGATGAAGATAACCCTTTGCACAAATCTGAGAACAAATTCATCTTCACCACAGAAGGGCATGTGGTGCCAATCGACAAGAAGTTCAGGGAAAGGTTGTGGAACGATATGTTCCCTAAGGAAGACTCATCTGATGAACTGGGAACACAAGATTTAAGGCCAGCTAATTCCAGCTCAAAAGTACGTGTAGTCGAGGGGGAAACAAGGACTTTGGCATAAATAGAGCAGAACAGAACTAAATGACAGCATGCTGCCCGAGCTTTGCCTTAACAAAGTTTCTTAATCTTGTTTCTAAAGAATGTGCTTCATTTTAGATTTAGGCAGTAATAACTAGGCAGTGTTCACAATAATAAAAAAAAAAAAAAAAAGAATTCTGTTGTACGAAGATCAAACTAAAGCTCAAAATGCGACAATATATGTATGGAACCTACTGGCTTGAAGTCCAAATTAGTTTTGTCTAGAAAACAATAAGCAGTGACAGTTCAGATGTTATTTCCTATTTTAGAAACTTTTTTTTTAATGGCTTGAGAATTCATACTATAGTTTTGGTTTAATTAGATGGTTTGGCCAAATAATAAAGATGATATGCTATAAATCACAATTTTCTTTAAGCCATAACTGACTCGTTTTGTCACCATTGGAGATTACTTTGATGAGAACTGAACTGTTTCACACTCTTCGCTTGTTAGTCACTTTGAGAAAAAGTCTGCTACTAAATATGTGTAAGGTAATGCAATTGGGGAATTACCGCAGGAGAAAATGACAGTTATGTGTTGTGTTTAGATCAGTTGTAGAATATTTCAAGTTAATGTGTAATTTAAACAGCAAGACATACCCTTGGTGCACAGTTATGCATTTTTTAGAGGCTGAATGTGATCCCATAATA
>JANRMT010062840.1:58116595-58147444 GCA_026402145.1 Polypterus bichir lapradei | reverse complement strand
GTTGACAAACACCAAGTCGTACAGAAGAGCTCACTGACATTAAGTCTGGCACTGCCATAGGATGCCCACCTCTGCCACAAGTCTGCTGTGCGAGATCTGCCCTGGTCAACTCTAAGTGTCATTATTGGGAAGTGCACAGGGGCACAAAGTGACAGACCACACAAAGCCACAGAGTGCTCCTCTGTGGCATCACTCGGAACAGAGTGCCAATCTGCCACTGCAGGCAACATCAGCACAAGACCTGGGCGTCTGGAGCTTCATGAAATGCATTTTGACAGCCAGGCCTAGGAATACAATGCCAAGCATCACTGGACTCTGGTGCATTGGACACACGGAGTGATGAATCACGCAGTCTAACGGGTGAATGTGGGGTTAGGATGTGCCAGGTCAATGCGATCTTCTGGAAGGGTCTTTTGTGCTCCAGCACAGAGCTCTGACCTCAGACCTACTGAACACCTTGGGATGAACTGGAATGGCAGCTGTGAGGCAGGTCTTCTCATTCGACATCACTGGCTGACCTAACAAATGACCACAAATTCACACAGACGTGGAAACAAGAGCCGAGGGCATTCTGGGGGTCCCTTGGCTGACAGAGGTGTGATAGCCACAAACATTTGGCTACGGAGTGTATATATAGTGAAGAACACACCTACTGCATATAGGCGACCGCATCTTTCCATTTCGCTTCAGTAATATCATCCTGTTAAATGTAAAGTTGTGGGGTTTATTTCACAGAGGCCTTAAATGAGAGCAGTCCTTAAAAGTAACACCAGGATTCAGTTGTCACTTGTCAGTCAAGACCAGCAGACTGAGCCTCGTCCTATTGGTTAATCCTTTCACCTAATTTGGTCAATTCCTGCCCACGTCTCATCTTTCCTGGCCATTTTCTTTCTAAACACTTACAGTCTGTACAATGTCATGTGACTTCATCATGTGACTGGCATAGCAACTGTTGCACTTTAGAGTTTTTTACAGATACAAAATGTTATTGTGTGTATTTCTGAATTTCTTTTCTTTTTGTATTTATTAGAATTTCTCTTCTTTTTCATTATTATTATTATTATTATTGCATTGACGCTGCCATTTGGTGAGCAATTTCATGGCTGTGGCCATTTTGCTTCAGCTTGCTTAGGCCATTGCTGCCACATGACTAGCTTCCTGTCTAAGATGGTAGCCCAGGCGTCTGGATTGAACACAAGACTTTTAGTGCAACTGCCCATTGCAAGTCATTTCAACTCTGACCTTGGACTACTGTTTTGGAGTACATTGTTGGCCAAAACAAGAGACAGTAAAATTGAAGAAAAGCAAAGTCAAAAGCAAAGACTTTTTTTTTTTTTTTTAAACTGACGGCTCTTGTTATCTGCAGTGCCGACGAGGAAGTGACATTTTAACCTGAGGTGTTGCTAAGGGTCACCTCCTCTGAGGAGACACCCCTAGCATGACATGCTGCCCTGACAAAGGGTGCCAACAATGGATGTGATTGTTAAAAATACCAAAAAGTGACTAATGGCCCAAAATTAAAATGCTGTGATTAACAAAGCCAGGAGATTCAAAAATCCCCATAAGAATCAAATCGTGTGAGCCCCAAAAGATCACGAAGAATGAAGTGGATAAGAAGCTAAAATAAAACCAGAATCTAAAACGTAACACAATGATGGTATTCAGCTGACTGCATCCGTGCAAAAGGTTGACAAAAAATGGCGGCAAAGATAAAGAAACAAGAGTAGCAAGTGGCAGTGGGGATGACATCACCGTCACACTGATGAAAAAAATCATAGAAAAAAAGAAAACACACACACACACACAAGCAAAACTGCAGAAATGGTGCAAATAAAGGATGGAGCCCAAAAGGCACAGGTTAGGTGGGAATCACAGAAATATAAAACAAAATAAAAACTAGGACATGTGTGCTCTGTGGGGCTGCTCTTTACCATCCAAAAGACACCCATGGTGGGCTACAGTAAGTGGTGGGGCGACGGTGTCAGGCTCAGTGGGCTGGCTGCACCGACACAGACCCAACTGAACGAATCAGCAGCTGGAAGTCCAAAGAGGCCAAGCTGAAGCAACTGGAGCGCTTTCAGTCATCAGTGGGCTCGTACTGCGTGTTTCAAGTGGGCGCTTTGGCAGCTTCAGTTTGTGGAAACGCAGCTCACCGATCACCAGACCTTGGGGACGCCGCAGTTTAGTCCTCTGCATTCGGACGGGTGGAGCGATGGGCTGCTGGACGTTCGTCTCTTCGTCTGCTGCTCCAGTTTCCAGTCGGAGTGTTGACTCGCAGTAGGACCCCGAAGCGCGGCGTCGCCCACCACGAACTTGACGGGCGACAGAGGGGCGGGGCGAGCGAACACAATGAGTGACAGGCGGCGCCACACGCGACAGCCCAGCACCACCGTCACGGAGATGAAGAGCAGCGGCAGCTACTGGGGACCCTCTACGTTCATTCCGGCACTTGTGACGAACCGGGACCGCACCTGACTCGGAGTCCAGGTAGGCGGAGAACGCGAGGCACTTTAAATGAAAGGTGGCGGGGGCAGGACGCGGGAAACAGAATCAATGACAAAATCAAGGAGAAGCTCGCATCAGCATCACTGGACACAAAGCTCGGTGACGCCTCGTTCACATTTCCATCTTTCAATTCCTCGAGACAACGTGGGATTTACGGAAAGTCCTCTTTAGTTTGTTTATTGAAACTTTTAAAGCGGTAAACGTTTCTACATTACCGCCCCACAGATTGTCAAAGTGGACGACTTCCTGAAAGATTCCCCGCGCGTCTTGCATCTGTCGATGACATTTTATCACTGCCCTGGTCAACCTGTGCGAGGGCACCTTGGCACTGATAGGCCTTCTCAAGTACTGGTATCAAGGGTAGCATCTTCTCATCAGCGTACCCCTTTGTCGTTGTGTTCACTATTATGGGCACCGTATAAAATGAACAAATAAACTGAGCGCCAGGCCATACGCTGCTTCTTATTCCCTTCAGGGATCAGTGGCCCTTTTACGTTTGCGTATCCACGGCACCACACGGGGGCGCTACTCTGTACTGTATGATAACATTAACATATACAGTAACCCTCTCCGGCTTGCACTTCACAGACTCAGTGGTTTTCCTACAATCACCAGCCTGCTATCCACTTCCTAAGCTGCTCAGCCAGTTCTGGGTTGTGGGTACTATGCAGGGCACTATATAAAATACTGAAACTGGCAGAGTGTGAGGCTACTCTTCTTTATCCAGTCCCGTGATCAATGACCTTCTAACATTCAGCATCCATCCTCCTGCCTGTCCCTCTATCTGTTCTTCACTTTTCACAGCCTACGTCAGCCAAGCAGATCTGAACGGAGCTACAGCATGAAGCAGTAATGGGCAGCTCACAGGGTACCGTGGCATGAGTGACAGAGTGGGTAACGTATGGGGTACATGAACACAACGGCACAAGAATCCCCAATGTCAGTGTATGATGCTGATGCCACATTCCCCCCGCACAGCCATAAAGATGCACACTTCAGCTTAGTTGACGGTGTGGGCGTGTGCCCTGTGATGGACTGATGCTCCTTTTTTCTGCCTGGCACTGCAGGTGGGTGTAAACGTTGCTTTGATGCTCTAATCAGGTTAAAGGTGTTGTTATTCTCCATTGGTAAGGCCAAATCTTACAAACAAGCAGTGTGCCTGCCCACCAGTGCTGTTGATTTTGAAGGTCAACAACCTTCTGCTTTCAAAATATTTTTCTGCCAGACATTTTGCACAGTCAACACACACGACGGCCGGAGCTAAATGGCGTTCTGTCCACTGCCTCTTCTCTCATCAGACATTCGAGCTGTCCACTCATTAGAGCACTGGGCTGCTTGTGTGAGGGTTACTTTACATGGACCCCCCATTTAGGACGCTTTGTCAGACTCTCATCTTCTGTCCACTGGCACAGTGCTAATGGCTGCTGCCTCACTAGTCCTGTCTGTGTGTGGCTTGCACGCTTTCCTTGTCCCATGTGTCTTTTCCTTTCAGGTGGTCCATTGTTTTTTGTACTTCCCGACACCTTAGATGGTGACTCTGAGCTAGCAGTGTACCCCATAATGGACTGGCACTCACACTAGTGATGGCAGGCTAGATTTGTAGAATAAATGGGTTCAGGAAAGGGACCTATTCTTTTATTTAATATTCTTTTTTATTCATCCACTGCAAGTCAGAACTCCATTCAGATGTCAGCTTTAAAACACACAGAGTCCTAAAAAGGTTAGCTCTGCACTCCTGGGGCCCACCTGCCATTGTACCTCCTTGTAAGGGACGAGGCCTCGCTCGGAGTGTGGCTACAACATGGGAGCAGACAAGTCAGGGGGAGCTGAACCAGCAGCCTACTGGTGTGTGGCCACACTGCTATGCCACTCCGTAGACATTTGAACAACTAGAGCCGACGTGTGTGCTTCTGCTGCACACACCAAAATGTCTGCTTTGTCATTTTTAATGCCTCCAGGTTGGCTCTTCACCCCCAGTACCCTGGATCTGAACAGGTGGTGGTTGCCCAGCAAAATGTGAGCACATCAGTCACATTAGCAGTGCTGTAGAAGAAGGCGGAGGTGAAGCCACCAGGTGGCCTTCGCATGTGGACACCGAGAACTCCATTAGTACTCCCAGCCCCATTTCCATATTTTCCAACTTTATATTTAATGTGCCATTTAATGGGTGCTCCAGAGCCCAGAAGTCCCACGTGTGCTGCTGGGCTGTGTGACTAAAATAAACCATTTATTGGAAATGCAGCAAGCGGAGGGTCTGCTGACACATAACTCACATCGCAACACACATACATGCAGTGCCCACAATTTCACCACTTAAAGGCTTGAAAGTCCCCCTTTGCACACGTTGAGCATTTCAATCTTAAAGATAAACTGAGGTGTCACCACCAAGTCCAGCAAAATGGATTGATGAGGTGCGGCCCACTGGCATTTCAAAGACTCTCGAGGACCATCACTGACGGAGTGTAAGCCTCCAAAATGGTGGCAGCAGCACTCGTTAAATAAATGACCAGGGCAAGGCCGACGTTGGGTCTTATGACTTGAACTTTGTACCACTTACCATACTTGAGCCGTAATCAGGAGCCTGAAATGTCCTGTGTGTGGAGGACTTGCATGTGCTGCATGTCATCACTCTGAGGTGCCATGACTAGTGAGAAGAACGACCCTAGATAGTCTTGAAAGGCACTATATACACACATGCGGGGGGGGGGGGGTACCCAAAAATAACGAATTGGAAAAAAAGTTTTAATTATTTTTACTTACTGAAACTTTAGTCTCCTTCAAAGTCCTCACCATGTGAATGAATGAACTTGTCCCAACGGTTTTCCCACTGGTGGAAACATTTTTTGATATGCTGAAGAGGAGCGTTGTGTCCAAGGCCTGCAGTGATTTTTCTTTGACTTCCTCCATGGTACAAAAACGCTTTCCTTCGAGTTCTTTTTTCATATGCAGAAACAAAAAAAAAATCGCATGGAGCAAAGATCAGGCGAGTAGGGAAGGTGGCAAGAACTCCAAGACACACAAGTCAATTCAGAAATCTCTTCAATAGTCCGACGACAATCTCCGCAAATTCAATTGCAAACTTTTTAAAAGGTTTTCGTCACTCCCAATTGTGGAAGGTCGGCCAGGTCTCAGTTGGTCTTCAAGTGACATTTCCCGTCTATTTTACTTAAAGCTTCCTCTTTAAATGCACTTTCAAGCCTCACTACAGTTGGAGCAGCTATTCTCCCTAAGAAAAAACAAAATTTAACGCAAACTCGCTGCTCTTTATAATCACAGAACACGTTTAATAAGCACCAACAACAACCGAGACGGAATGGCGTACAAACCGCACTGAGCACCGCCACTTGGCAGACTGGCACAGAATACTGTAAGTGTGCCACACCTAGCGGCGACATTCACAGCAGGTACTGATTCTGGTTATTTTTAGGTCCCCCCCTCGTATATTATATTACACACACACACTGTATATGATATGATAGGTAGTAGCAGTGGTTGCACAGACCTTATGGTGGACAATTCCTCGGAGTAGGAGAGGGTCACTTTAGAGGACAAGATTTGTTACATTTTAATCCTGGACACAATTTAGTGGCCACTTTTATTTCTGTGTTTTGACTTCCACTGAAACTTTGGGTGTAACTTCAGAGTCATTATAATATTCACAGCCGTGGCAAAAAATGTTTGTCTACAATTGTTCATTATGTCAGATTATCATAGAAGACATGACATCCTCTCTATAGCACATGCACTTTATTTTGTAATATAAATCGTCCTAACAAGGCAAAACAAAAAAAGAATGAAGTGCTCCAATATCATGGGTGTCAACAACATTAGTTCACATCATAGCACATTAAATACAAGATCCCCTCCCCAGCCAGTAAAGAGACTATTGTGGGTCAAATATTGAGACAGCCACTAGAACAGATTATCTGGTAAGGTACACTCACTGAGCAAAGGTTTAAAAGCACCTGCACACCTGCTTAGCCATGCAATTAGCAGCACAAGGCCTAAAATCATGCAGATACCAGTCAGGAGCTTCAGTTAATGTTCACATCAAATACCAGAATATTAAAAAAAAAAAAAAGTGATCACCGATTTTGAACTTGGCACGATTGCTAGTGTTGAGCATTTCTGTAACTGCTGATCTTAAAAACAAAAGGCATCCAGTGAATGGCAGTTCTGAGAACAGAAAGGCCTTGTTGTTGGGAATGGTCAGAGGAGAGCAGCTAGACTGGTTCGACCCAACAGAAAGGCCATGGTAACTCAGATAACCACTTTGTACAACTGTGGTGAGCAGCAGAACATCTCAGAAAGCACAACATTTTGAGCCTTGAGGTGGATGAGCGACAGCAGCAGCAGACCACATCGGGTTGTACTCCTGTCAGGCAAGAACAAAAGCTGAGGCTGCAGGGGGCAAAGGCTCACCAGAAATGGACTGTGGAAGAGTAGGAAAATGCAAATGGCAGGGCCTGAACTTGGTGCCAACAGCATGAATCCATTAATCCAACTGCCTTGTGTCAACAGTCCAGGCTGGTGGCGATGTGGTCATTGTGTGGGCAATAATACCAATTCATCATTGCTTGAATGGCACGGCCTATTTGTGTATCATCGCCGACTACATACACGTCCTTTCATTGTCACAATTCACCCCTCTTTAGATACTTCCAGCATGATAATGTGCCATGACATAAAGCACACCAATTACATGAACATGACAATGAGGTCAGTCTTCTGCAGTGGCCTTCCCAGTCGCTGGATCTGAATCCAGTAGAACACCATTTTGGACGCGAGGGAACGGAAGATTAGCAGCCTGAGGGCGCAGCTCACAATTCTGCAGACATTACATTCATGGCAACACAGAAGAGGACCTCAAAAGAATCTCACAGAATCCACGCTATGAAGAACTGAGGCTGACTTGAGTGCAAAAGGAGGCCCACTCAGTGTTAGGATAAGCGTGCCTAACAAGTGAGTGAGGATATGACCTTGGTGCATTAGACTTTCTGAAAGAAATCATTACAGCCTATTGATTATATATCATATACTGAATATATCAAGATCACTCTGTAAAAAAAAAAAAAAAAAAAAAAATCAATAACAACAAGAAGAATAATTAATAATAATAATAATACCACCACCTTTTGCATCCTAGATTGTGCCAGCTTTTGGATTTTATTGTAAAAACTATTATTTTAGTTCAGACATTTGCCTCTGGCCACCTAATATTGGAGGTAATTGGTGAAAGTAAGAAAACTAGAAACAAATATAAAAATAATGAAATGTTGACTTCTTTCAAAGAGGACCTTTAACCCATAAAGCACATAGAAGTGACCAGAAATGCATCCCTCAAAAACCGTCCCCTCCCCAATTCCTGGTTGAAGCCCGCCGACACAGACTTGTGCGTTTAGTTACAGTTCAGTGTCACTCAGTAGTTCTTGGAGGAGATTGGCCATTTTAATTTCTCATTATACACACACATACACACACATAAATATCTGAAAGCTGGTATTCAGCTTCCTCACCACAGCCTTTGCCAGTAACTGCACATACAAGTTAAGAGTCCCAAGTTAGACTGGATGTTGGCCCATCAAAGGGGGGCCCTGCCACACACCCTTGGCATTTCTAGAGTTACCTGAAAAGAGCGGAATGTAAGCCTTTGAACCCTGAGAGCAAACTGAAAACCTTCACTTAGCGGGTATGAACACAATCAAGGATCTGCAGTTACTGTAAAGTTAACAAGTCAGAGCGGGTCACCCCGCCTTAAGATCTTACTTAAAAACAGCTCATTATGCCACGCTGCCCACGCGGACGGCACAGAAACCGCTACTCTCGGAAGTGTCGGCGGCGGTGATGCGACAGTCCTGTCCCGCTGGTGTCGTGCAGACCTTTCACCGGTGGGAGGGTAACGAGCACGACACCCAGGGCTCACGTACATAAAACGACTCTACAAACGGCACACGTTCGTTTCGTTTGTTTGATTTTTTTTCGTCTTGCCTTATGAAGAACGCAGCGGCTTTTAGGGCGGGAGGTCGCCGTCGCCTCACACTGAAGAGAATAAAAGGAATTTGTAAAAAAAATAATTTATAGAAGACAAAAACAAGCCGATCTATCATTGAACTGATAGAGACACTGATTAAAAACAGGTCATCTTACCTTGTCTCCATGGTTCACGTTTTCAAACTTGACCGCCCCGCTCTTACTTCACCGGCAGGCCAGCTGGTACCCGGCGTCTGCCCCAACACCTGTAATCCTGACTGGCGTCTATCCGAAGGTGCCACGCAGCCATCCCGATGTGTGGTTACGCCGAGCACACTTCACCAAGCCACAGTCCAGTGATTCAAACAGTCCCACGCCTCAGCTGTTATTTCGTCCGATTTCTGCCGTTCGCGACTATCCACTTCCGGACGCCGCCATCATTCTCTCCGTCCCGCCGAGCTGAAAAGCGCGCCTCTCGCAGTCTCGCGAGAACGTGCCTGCTGTGCACTTGAACCCCAATAGGCGCGCGGGATGGCGGCGGTCTTTTAGGTACGTTTTCTTTTTAATTACGTACAAAGATGACGCTGTCCTCCGCAATGTCTGGTAGTTTCGCCGTCTTTATTACGTCGGATGGAAGGTAAACCTTTAAGTCACACGTGCGGACACCCCAGCAGACTCGTCTCAGCCCCGTTCTGATCGCGAGTGAAGGCGGTAAATAGGCGCACTTGTGGGAAGCAGAAAGGGCTGTGCGCCGAGGAAAACTGGGATTTGATAAATCAGTCGGAAACTGCCGCCGGCGGACTTTAAAAGGGTGACGTTACATTCGACGTGAAGACATTACGGCGTCATTCAGAACAACTGCAGCAGCACGCCAGTGTTAGACAGACAGACAGACAGACAGACAGACAGACGGGCAGGCAGAGGAGGAAGGGCCGCGAATCGTAGATACAGTCGATGGTAACAGCGCGTGTCGCACTCCCTCGCTGCTCGTCAGCGCCACCATCAGGATGACGGCCTCACCTGCACACTTGTGCCCTCCTTACCTGTTCAGCCTTGGTACACCTTTGTCTTGTGCGCCCCATAGTGCCATTCCTTTAAAACATATAACAGTAATGTATGGAGGCAAAAACTTGAATAACGTGCAAATGTAAATAAATAAAAGCATTGCAGAGTATGATGGTAATGAAGTCGCAACAGAATGGTAGGCTAGCGTAAATCACTCAATATGCTTATGCTGTTATGAATTGATTTATCTATTTGTTCTTGGTGACACCGAGTGTGACGTGAAATAGATGTCAAAATGGCAAGTGTCATATTCAGGCATCATCGCTGAGAGGGCGGGCTCTAGCATGCACTGTGTTTTGATTGGTTAGTCAACTGGGCAGAGATCTTCAGTCATCAAAGGTCACATGAACACAGCAGGCAATCAAGACGCCGACCCGACCCTGAGGGGTCTTTTGACTCCGTAACACCAAATGGCAAAAAGGGGAGCAAACCTCAAAAATACAAGAAAAATCCCAGCCAGGACTTTGCCAGTGCGCCGGAGCCCAGATTCAAAGGGCAGGCCCAAAACGGGGCACAAGCTGTTAAAAAGCAAACATATGAGATACCCTTTAAGAGAGGGGAGAAACCTAAACCTTTTGGTTTGAAGGACAAAACAAAACTTCTGTTTTAGAGAATGTATGACAGAAGCCTGGCCACAGACAGACACTGAGACAGACAGCCAGATTTACCTTTAGTTCTCTTTGCCCTTTTACAACGCCACACAATGCACTTGAACAGCCTCAATTTGCTTTGCTCCGCTCCTCTCCTCTTCCTCCCAACTCCGGCTCCTCGAATGGACTGAGGCGGCCCCTTTTATGTTGCACCCGGATGTGCTCCAAGTGTGCCCTGATGAACTTCCTGCAGCACTTCTTGCGGTGGCAGAAGTGCTGCCATCCAGGGCTCCGGGATCGTCCAGGCTCCCCCTGGCGGTGGCCAGGGACCCCAACAGGATTGAACTTCCAAGCTCCCAATCCGTGGCCCAGATGTAATCCAGGGGGCCTGCCCACTTTGGCCCCGGGGAAGATATTGCCCCTCTCCTGGTCCTTCCCTTCTCCAGGTGTCCCAGCGGGGCAAGGTCCCCAGACATCTGCCACAGTGTACAAGTAGTCAAAAAGAAAGGAACTAAACAGAGGGTTTGCCTAAAATGGCTGAAATGAGACTAATCCCCATGCCAAGAATCAGTGTTGAAAAACAAAGCAAGAGAAGCCACAAAACCCAGAAAATCAGGAGAGGACCCACAATGCCGGTGAGACCTTCAAATTCCAAATCTGACAATAATTCTTTATGCTTGTATTTATTTATTTATTTATTGTCACATTTCAGTGTCCATACTAAAGCACTGGCGATGCAGTAATGACCTCTAAACAGACTTGTCCCATTCCATTGTAAATGTCCACAAAGATCAAGACGGATTGCTGAAACGCCACCTTGACATCCCATGACCAGCAGCACAGACTGTCACTAAGAACCCGGGAGCCACAGTGGCACCGCCACAAAGGCATGCAAGAACAACAGCATGACAAATGAGCCCAATGTGCCCAACGCGTTGCTTATAATTCACAGCCAAGCCGCTCAGGGCACGTGAGGTCGCCGTGCCTGCTGGAGGTCTGCCTTGGACATTTCGGATCCTGCACGAGTCTTTTGTTAGGCCACTAACTGCCCGTTTTCCCTTTTCTTCTCCAGTACCTGATTATGACGAAGCTGATGAGGAGTCGGCACAGGGAGACACCAGAGGATGGAGACTTGCAGCTTCTTTGGGGGACAACCGAGTGACGGGAGCAGCAAGAACCACAGTGCTCCGCTCTGGATGGGCCACTCCGCCGCTGCCTCTGTGCAACTGGAAATGCTGGCCAGCAAGCCGTTCAGAGCCATGGACCTGCTGGGCACTGGCCTTATGGCACTCATTGGGATCGTTGCCATCCTGGCTAACCTGGCTGTGGTGATGGTCACCTCTAAATCTCCACAGCTAAGCAAATTTGCCTTTGTGTGCCACTTGTGTGTGGTGGACCTCCTGTCTGCCATCTTGCTCATGCCCCTTGCCGTTGTTTCCAGTTCGCCACTTTTCCGTGACGCAGTCTTTGGCTTTCCAGAGTGCCAGATCTTCATCTTCTTAAATGTCTGCTTGATATGTGCGTCCATCCTTACTGTCACCGCCATCAGCATTGAGAGGTATTATTATATCATCCATCCGATGAGGTACGAGGTGAAGATGACCTTCCGGCTTGCTGTCACCATCATCATTTTCATATGGATAAAGTCGGTTTTATTGGCTTCTGTTCCTTTGCTGACTTCTCCGGCTTCCAAAAGTCAAAATGGCACAAACGCCAATCACTGTCCCTTGGACTGGCGCTCCACCGATTACAGGAGAGTTTTCATTGTGGCCTTCAGCATCTTTTGCTTCTTCTTGCCAGTTGTAATCCTCACGGTCGTCTATTACAGTATCTTCAAGGTGGCGAGACTGGCAGCTCGGCAGCACCGCCCTTTTCCTTCCTGGGCATCTGCCCCAAAGACTCGCTCAGACTCCATCAACAGCCAGACGACCATCATCGCCAGATGGAGCTTCCCACACCGACTGTCTGCAGAGCGAGTCCTAGGGAGCAGTAAGGCGGCACTCACCTTGGTCATCACTGTGGGACAGTTCCTGCTCTGCTGGTGCCCTTACTTTACCATGCACCTCCATTCCCTCATGGCTGGCGAGTCCAGAGTCCCAGGCAGTGTGGAGACGGCCACCCTCTGGCTGGCGTATTCCTCCTTTGCCCTGCATCCTTTTCTCTATGGACTGTTGAATCGGCAGATAAGACAGGAGCTGGCAAAGCTCAGGCGATGCTACGTGTCAGATCTGTCGGAGCTAGGCCTGCCCAGCTGTGAAGGCTCCGTCCACGAGAACGTCGATCAGTCCTTGCAAAGGTCTGGCTGCACGGCTGAAGCTCAGTCGAGCTGTGCCACCATCAGCCCCGGGATCAACGGTACGTGGGATACACAGAGGGTTCGGATTCCCGGTCAGATCCTGGAGGAGTTCATTTAAAACACGGTGGCATCCCATGGGCCTGATGAGGAGGTCAGCCAGCACTGTAGGGTATGTGGGAGGGCAAGGTCTGAGCTTGGGGGGCCTGCAGGGGCTGCATCCTTTAAAAAAAGGGCAAGTTGGTGATGGCAAAGGGAACAGGAAAATGGGCGTCGGGGAATTTGTAGGCAAAGGCTTTTGACGCCAAACAATAAGAAATGTTTGGAATGAGAAACTGTGGAAACGGGGCAGGTGTTTGATTAATTACAAGACGTGGGGGGGGGGGGCCCCCGGGGGCCAACTGAAATCAAACAAAGGCGGGACTTCTGACTCTGGGTGTCGTGTCATGCAAGAGGCACAAAGAATACCGAGATGAGATCCCCTGAGATCTTTGGGCCAGATTACTGAGGTGGCCTCTCTGGTAAATTAAAGTCTTTAAAATCTACAATATAGCGCCTTTCACGCCTATCTATCTATCTACAATATACAGTATGTCTGTCTGTCCGTCTGTCTACTGCCAGCAGTTTGTAGAAACACCTGAACCCCAGGAGGTGTAGGGAGTGCCACGTGTTCCTCTGCCCCATCTCTTCATTTGACATGTTAAGCGTCAGTCTGGCACACAGTTGGCGTGGTCTCGCTGTCACGCGCCTAAGAGTTGTGTCACTCTGAGTGGGCACTCAGCATTTGTAGCAGCCTATTAAGATGTCCCCAGAGCTGTGTTTTCCATTCTGGAATTCCTTTCTTTCTTTCCTGTCACATTGGGTTGGCAGGTTTGAGCACACGCTGACCACGAGGCCACTTTACTGTCATCCACACGCAGAGCTTCACTTCTTTGTAGGAATACTAGCACATAAACAGAGGAGAGGAGAACATGTGATGTGCCAGTGTTGTGCCACTGTGCCGTGATGTGCCAGTGTTGGGCACTGCGCCACTCCAAGCACTGCCAGAGTCAATGGAATCTTTTGAGTTTGTTTTAGCTGAGGGTTACAGGAGGCTCCTTTGTGTCAGACCTCCCCCTTCCCCCAAGTTCTTCAGTGTGTATATTGGGTGGTCCGGTGTCACACGTCTGTGCTGTTCTGTTGGAGATGCCCACACGGTGTGTGTGTCTTTGCATTCTTCTTTGCCTTTTATGTTGGGAGGTGCCCCGCTCTACTACAGCCCACCATGCTGTCTTACACTCCTCCACTGTGCCATACTGCACAAGTCAGCAGCTCTTCATCTCTGTGCTCTGCCATAGTCAAGTGTGGCACCATTTGAACTCGCATCATGCTTAGATGGCTTTGCTGTACCTTGCCCACTCAGCTAAGCGTTTCAAAAGGCTGGCATATCCCAGTCTTGGCGCCCTTCCAAAGTGGATTCCTACCTTCCACTCATTTCTGTCACCTCCAGCCCGCTCTGCCATGTGCCAGAGGCGTGCTGGGTTATTAATAGCAGTCGAGGCCGGATGTATCGGGGGTCCAAAGGTCCGTGAACGCCGCTGTGTCTACAAGGCAGCTGGAGTGCGGGGACAGGGTGACGTCACCGAGGTGCCTGCCATTTCTCTCCTCAACACAAAAGATGACAGCAAACAGCAGGACTTGGCAAACTTGTTATGGTGAATGCCAAGGTGCTGTCAACACGTGGCAAGTCGGGCAACACAAGGACCATTGGGGACCACAGTGGTGGGACATACACTTCAGGCTCCATTTTGCTGGTGAGGTGGGTCAGTCAGGGTGACATGGCACAGCTGAGGCCCTGACATCACAGTATTGGCTGACATGACAAGGACAGGGGAGATGGTGGCACTATGCCACTAGTGATGCTAGGTGTGGGCACAGTTAACCGGTGATGAAGCATCCTTCTCATTTCTGACTCCTTCCCATACCCATATTTTTGATAGAAGACCACGCCCCCCCATCAGTTTAGCTCATTGTGGGCAGGCATCTCCTTGATCTATGTGCTCCTCCACCTGCCAGTCCCGATGCCCGACTATGGACCCTTCTTCTTAAAAACACCTCCCTGGCTGCTGAATGCCAGCCTCAAGCCATCTTCCAAAATAATGAAACAATTCAAGGGCCTGGTGTGGCATGGTGTGGCATGGTGGTTAGTGTCCCTGACTCTCAGCTCTGGTGTGCCAGGTTCAAGTCCATCCCAGTTAATGTCAGGGTGTGGCTTGCTTGTCCTCCCAGGGCAGGGGGACGTCTTGGTAGGCCTTGCGCCTTTTGTATTGGTGTGTGCCCCCCACAGTCCTACACAGGGAGGTTCAGAGGAGACAGTGACTGTGCCAGCAGGGGGCAGTGCAGGCCTTTTTTCAGGTCCACTTGCACTTCACTCCAAGTGTAATGCTGCCCACTGCTGACCATCTCGCCCTGAATGTGCACCTGCCACCTCAAAATGACAAAGTGCCAACACACCTCAACTTGTCAGTGCAGTGGCGTGATGACCCTGAAAGGCGCTATATAAAACCCCCACCCTGACGATTTGCTACTCCAGATTGGTGCCATGGACTGTGATTGTCCCAATCTGATGCCACCTCACCAGTGAGTGCCACGACATTTTGGGTTTTGCCAGAGTCACTGATGGGCACAGTTGGAGTGACCAGGTAGGAGGTGAATGAGCAGATGGCTGGGCACCGT
Organism: Polypterus bichir lapradei; assembly: GCA_026402145.1. Classification (NCBI taxonomy): domain Eukaryota; kingdom Metazoa; phylum Chordata; class Cladistia; order Polypteriformes; family Polypteridae; genus Polypterus; species Polypterus bichir. The sequence goes on along the minus strand of JANRMT010062840.1, from coordinate 58,132,306 downwards.
CTTTTGTCGCCAGCTGACCTTTATTTATTTATGAATATTTTACTCTGTGCATGCCCGTCATTCAGGTATTGCCATAGTTTATATCCTTTTGTTTCTGCCCAGCAAGTTCACATGGCAGTGCCCAGGGATTTAAAAAGAAAAGATATGAAACTTGATGACCAACAGCCCAGGAGAAGATAAGCTGGCATCGGAGAGTGGGCTTTTACTGGGCACAGCGCCCCCTGCTGCTCTCTGTATCATCATATGTGCTGGACTTGAGGAGAACACAAGCAGTTGGCACAAATACGAGGCTCCACTTAAACACAAGAAGCAAAATCGAACAATTCAACTTGTACCCCTAGGAGGCGCCACTGAAGGCCACCCTCAGCAATGGCACTGAATGTCAGTAAACACAGGGACCAGAACAGGGTGGACGTGCTCAGTCTGGGCAGTGCCCACCTAAATGCCCAGCTGGCAGAAGAGGACTCCAGAGGAGTGAGTGCCACTTCATCAAAAATCCAAATGCTCACATATGACCCTGGTAAACTATAACTGGGATCTCTGACCCCCGAATGAAAAGTGCCAGGGTACAAAAACTAAGACAATGGGGACAAAGAGGAGCAAAAGTAAGAGGATTCAACCTCCATGCTGTCCCTCCTGGGCGGAGCCTGTGTTGGTGTCACCTTCACTTCGAGTCTGCCATCCTCTGGCTTTTAGTGCCCCTTAGAGGTGGCTTCGGTGTCAGTCACGTTCTGGCCGTCCTGCAGCACTGTAAGCCTGGAGTGCCCTCTAGTGGCCACTAGCTGTCTGCAGGCCTTCAATGACTCTGCTCTCCCAAAGTTCTCTTTAATTGCTGCCCTCTAGTGGCCTGTGCCAGTCTTGATGAATGGGGTGATCCTTCTTTTTAATAGAAGTGAATGACAGCTTAGTGATATGGTGCCTTACACACCACGTTAAAATGGGGGAGGGTATTTACTGAGCCTGACGTCACTAAGGTCAAGTGTCTCACCTCTGACTGTGCCAAAGACACTGGTGACATGGCGTGGGGACTCTCAACTCCCACCATTTACATCAGTTTGCCCCTGAGGCACAAGTGGCAGCACCTTGGACTCTTAACCTGGCATTCTTCCTAACCCTCCACTCGCGCTGCGCTCAGCCGTCCTCTTCTCATTAGCGCCTACATGCCATGCCAGCCTTCACAGAGCAGCTGTCAAATGTGCCACCTCGGTGACAGCTTTGCTCGGAGACGCCGATACATTAAAAAAAGACTCCTTCTAGCCCAGGACCCCAAAGCCCTGTACTTAATAAAGTGAGTGGCTCAGGGCTGTCATGAGTCGGCCACCCATCATCTGATCGCACGTCCTTTAGGGGGCACCAGGGTCCCTAGAGGAGGAGCGACGGGGTGAAGGAGGCCAGGCAGGAAGGGGAGCTGCAGACAGCAGCCACGATGGGTCACCTGCACTAAAATGGACACACGTGAGGAAGAGGAGGAGGAGGAGGCCAGCTGAGCCAGCAGCTCTGATCCAATGGCCTGCCCTGACGCCAACAGCAATGAGCCTGGGGGGGAGGCACATTGAGGTCAGCTGTCCTGCCACAGGCCTTGAACCCGTGTCTTCCAGGTAGGTGTCCATTAGCCCCCCCCCCCGTGGTTCTTAGCCCCCTTTATTTACTGAGGGTGAATTCTGATAATACCAGGCTAGAACTCCTCCTAGTGGCCACTGGGCCCTCAGGCAGCTCATGGGATCCTTCACTTAAATGGTGGCAATGGCTGGAGCTGGAGGGCACTGACTGGCCTCATGCCAGTCCTGATGGCCCTTACCATTAAAAGGTGTAACCAGATTGGGGGGGATTTTGTGTCCAAGCCCCAATTTCTGACAATTCTGGCTGATTGGCCTCAGGCAGAATTACGATCCCTGCACTTTCCCCCAGGCTGCCCCCTATTGGACTGGAGGTCCACTGACGTCTTGTCCAAAGCTGCTCAGCCAAAGAAGGTGAGGTGGGCATGGTGGGCAGATGGGCTCGACAGGCTCACCTGAGGCAGACGTAGCCCACCATTGACTCTTAACCCCCCCCCCCCAGCCTGCTACTGATGAGTTAACATCTGTCTGGGCATCTACAACTGCTAACTGCCATGTGCCAGCGTGTCCTCCCTGGTTCAGTGCCACCCTTGGTGCCAGTAGCCCCCCTGACACAACTTTCCAGACTGACGAAATAAACAACAGCTTGGCAGCTAAGGGGTCCGATTGTGAAAACAGAAGCCCGGTTTTCATGGCAATGCCACTTGATTTGTCACTAGTCAGTCCCTGCATTCTGTGCTCTGCCCTTAATGTGACCTCCCTGCCCCTCTTCTAATTGAAGTGGCATAGCTCAGCCACACCCAGGTCACTTGTCACCACATCAGCGGTCTCAAGGCCTTGTCAGGGTATTATGTTTTTCTGAGCCTTTGACAAGACGGGAATGCTGCCAGCCACAAAGTGGCACCAGTATGTAAAGCCAACTTTATTTCACTCTGCCGTGGAAAGGTGGGCACATTGCCACTTTGGCTGCTCCTGTAAGGGCACAGTCTCATCTTGCTTTTAATTTGATTTCACATGGCTGTGCTTTCACAACTCAGACTGGCAGTGATGTCAGCAGAGGGGGTCCTAAAGGTGCCACCATGCCATGTCATGGGCCTGAATGTGAGGAAAGAGAGACTGGTACAAGACTGCCAACAGGACTGGGTTTGACAGGACCAGTGTCATGTGATACATCAATGCAGCCAGTAGGTGAAGAGGGGACACTGGTGCTGGAATGGGGGGGGGGGTCGAGGAGCCACTCCATTGAGGCCGAGTCACCCGTGAAACAATCATGTGACATGCCTGCTGTCACTGTGGACACCACACTGGCTGTCATGGCAACAGGATTGACGCTATGATGACATCACTAACAAGAACGAAAGACGGAATGAGACACCACTTCAGGAGACCCCGTCTTCAGTTTTGGCACACCAAAGACACAAACTCCTCGGAGCCTGGCGGGACATGACAGGTGTCAGCAATGACCGGTGGGGACAGAGAAGAAAAGGGAAGGGGACACAAAACGGAGGCAGCCGGCCCACCCTGAAGGCTGCTTCAGGTCAGAAGGAGGGGACCATCGAGCTGGCCACGTAACAGGCAATTAGTGAAGAGCGACGTCACGGCCACCTGTGAAATGTGACACCTGGTGGTCGGCCTTCAGGCCTCAGTGTGACTTCTGACAGGTGCAACATCTGGACGCTCACAGTGGAGCCCGTCCCTTGGCGCTCTGTGCAGGTGTTTATATGGAGGGAAGATTGGGGGCTTCGAGGAAAACTCAGTCAGAGACGCCAGGAGGAGGCAACAACATGGCTGAGCTGCAAGGCACCGAAAGCAAGACAGAGCGAGACCCCCACAGCAAGGACATCGATCTAGTCGACAGAGACCCCCGGAGGATCAACGAGGACAGCATAAAGGTGACATCTTGTTGTTTGCTGTGTGCTCTGAAGTCGTCCATCTAGTGATCTGCTTCTTTATGTGGTGCCTTGCAAATACTGAATCTATCTGTTATATAGTGTCACTCATATAGCGCCTTTCACTCTATCTATCTGTCTATCTATCTATTATATAGCGCCTTTCACTCTATCTCTCTATTTGTTATATAGTGTCACTCATATAGCGCCTTTCACGTCTGTCTATCTGTCTAACTATCTATTATATAGCGCCTTTCACTCTATTTGTTATATAGTGTCACTCATATAGCGCCTTTTACTCTATCTCTCTATTTGTTATATAGTGTCACTTATATAGCGCCTTTCACGTCTATCTATCTGTCTATTATATAGCGCCTTTTACTATCTATCTCTCTATTTGTTATATAGTGTCACTCATATAGCGCCTTTCACGTCTATCTATCTATCTATCTGTCTATCTATCTATTATATAGCGCCTTTCACCCTATTTGTTATATAGTGTCACTCATAGCGCCTTTTACTCTATCTCTCTATTTGTTATATAGTGTCATTTATATAGCGCCTTCCACTCTATCTATCTGTCTATCTATATGTCTGTCTGTCTATTGTGCCGTTCACTTTTCTGAACTATCACGCATATTGTGTTTTGCCATTTTCTGTTCGACACGAGGGGCTCCGGTGGTCTCGGCTTTTTTTTTTTTTTTTTTCCCCCTAAATTGAGGTTCTTTTTACAAACTCCGACAAAGCGCAGGACTGGCCACGTGACACCCCGGTGCTGGGGGTCCCATTCCTCTGCCCTGCCGCTGCGCTCTCCGCTTTCTTTGCGTTTCGTAGCCACGAGCGGCTGACACTGAGCTCGACTCGACACATCCACCTGGTATGTCGCCGTCCCGTTCGCAGTGCCATTACGGCGACTCAATCGTAGCCATGGCGCCACCTGCTGGTGTCACACTTTCGCACTGAACGAATTCCACTCCACTTCCGCGTTTATCCAAAGCGACTTACGAGCCAGCGTTGCTTTGGGATGTAAGACAAAGGGACAGATTGCAGCCATCTGATCTAAGGATGTTGGTTGTGTGACGTTAATGTCGGCAGCAGGTGGCATAGTATGTGTCAGTGCAACTCACAGGTTTGAACCCTGGGGTCGGTCGGTGGGGGGTCGGTGCAGACTATGTGCTGGCTGACGTGGGCTCGGAGAATGTCCTCAGCTTGAAAATGCCATTTGTGATAAAGCGGCTTGTCACCTGTAAGCGTGTCAGCCCCCCAAACCCCCGGGACCACCCTGAACGACGAGGATCCTGAATTGCGACTGTGACCAGAGGTAGCTCACACGAAGCGACTTGTCCTACAGAAAGTGAGTGCCGCAGGTCAGCGTGGGTGTAAATGAAAGGATTGGCACTGGTGCCCTGGCCAGGGTTTGTGCCAGGTGTGTGCCCAGGGCTGCCAGGCTCCAACCGGCACTGACAACAAGACCCCAAATTAGGATGACGTTAATGTCATGTTACTTCTGTTCTGGATAGCCGACATATGATCGGACCCCTAGAGTGAGAACTGAGTGTGGAGGGGCTATAGAAATGAGGCGGTTTTACAAAGACACAACTGTTTAAATTCTGAATTTAACAGCCCCAGGAGTGCCAATGGGCACAGAGTCAGCCTCTCCGACAAGTTCCTTTGGCTGCCCATCAGAGGTCAGTGTGGCTCCACTGACCAATCACAGCGTCCAACTGTCTGTCAGGGCGCGAGTTAAGCGGACCTCAACTGAGGGGCGGGGCCGTCGAGACTGACGGACAGACAGCCGTGTTCACTGATTGGCTCATGAGATGACGACATGATCAGACGGCCAGGCTGACTGATTGGCTAACTAAACAAATGTTCAGCTGCTACTGCTAGTGTCCAGCTGAGCCACTGACCGACTGACCGTGGGTGAGCGCCATTTTTGAGCCACTGTCGGGCTCAGGGTGGCCAAGTGTGGCACTCAAATTGCCCAACATGAGGCTCGTGGGCAGAAGCTCACTGAACTCTCCTTGGGCATGACTGACGATTGCAGTCCAGAGGGAATAACTGGTGGCCCGAGAGAAGTCGGTGACATACCCAAGGCAGATGCCAGCCATGCCAGTCGACTGTAGGGCACACTCGAGTGTAGCAGGCACCTGAATCAGACCACAGAGGGGGTTTAGGAGTCGAGGATTTGAACCCTGGACCCGGGAGCTGGGCTGACTCTCTTTGCTTTGTCTACAGGTCGACTTTGAAGATGTGATTGCAGAGCCAGCGGGCATCCACAGCCTGGACAGCACCTGGAAGGCCAGCTTCACCACGTTCACCGTGTCCAAGTACTGGTGCTACCGGCTGCTCACGGCCCTCCTGGCCATTCCCATCTCCATAGTCTGGGGTCTCCTGTTTGCCTCGATCTCCTTCTGCCACATCTGGGCCGTGGTGCCCTGCATCAAGAGCCACACGATCCAAGTCCAGGGCATCAGCCGCATCTACGCCCTCTGCGTCCACACCTTCTGTGACCCCCTCTGTGATGCCCTGGGCAGGGTGCTGGGCAGCGTGCGCCTCGTCCTCCGCAAGGAGACTTAGACTTTGGGGGGGGGTTGGGGGGGGGGGGGGGCTGTCGCCTGAGACAAATCTCCAGTGGGCGCCCACCACAAACTGGACATTTGGAAGATGAAACAACAAGAGACCACCAGGCTCCACTTGCGACCCCCTGGAAGGCGTGGCTTGAGCAGTCTGTCAATCAATCGAGCCGCCACTCCCACCGATCGAGTTAACGTGCCGCCTGAAACACTTCCTATTGTTCTTACGCTTCTTGTTCTTGTGCTGTCAATCATTCGTTTTCAGGTGAAGCTCAAGAGTCGAGTGGTGGCCCCGGCGTCACCGAGTGGAGGACAATGGAGGACCCCCGCCTGGTGTGGACCGAATATGCGGCCCCTCAGCGATTCCTCCCGGGTTCGGGTGGCAGACAATGACGTCACCAACTCCATCAATCCATTCACGGGGGCTGCTTATCACAACGGGGGTCTCAGGGGTTCCAGACTGCAAGTTACAAATGTGTTTGCCAGGGGGCACAGCTAAGTGGCACTATACAGGGAGAGCAGCCGCCTACGACCCCACAGGATGCCCGCCCTCCATAACTGGGCACACGCAGGTTCAGTGAACACTGAGGACAAAGTCACCCCTGGCCAGAGCCAAGATGGCCAGCAGCCTTGGGACGTCCACGAGGGCGCTTAATGGAGAGAGGACGGCTGTGACACATAGAGGTGGCTCTGTGTGTGTGTGGGGGGGCACTTTGTCCTCTTCCTGTCACCACCCATCCCACTCTTCCTCCTGACTGTCCTCCCCCCACCCCCGACTTGTCTATTTTCTGTCTCCACGGTTCTCAGTCAGCCATAATGGCAGGGTGCCCGGTGCCATGCCATTCCAGCTGTCTACCAGCTTGCCTTTATACTGATGAAGGGTCCCAGGGGTCCCCCAGAGGATGGCCACCTGAACAGAACAGAACTAATGATGCCAACGCACACATTCTGGTGTCACTTTTTCATACTGGCAAGCTGAAGCCACTGGTCCCCAAATGCCACCTGCCCATGAATTCGTCTTCATGCTCCGCAGGTCTTGTCAGTCATTCGGTGGGCAGAGCAGAAGAGGAGGGGAGGTGACTTGTAGTCCCTGAACGTGGCTGTCCCCCTTTGAGCCCCGTCACCCTAACTGTGTTTGTCTCCTCAAGGCGGGCACTGTTGGTGAAGGTTTTGCTCCAAAATGGAAAACTCTGCATTCCATCATAAAGTGCTGGCACAGCCAGCCTTAACTGGTGTCCAGACTGCTCGAGTGCCCACCAAGGCCACTGGGGGTCAGCACTGAGCACTGGACACCTGGCCACGCCCCTTGTAAGTAACATCACCTGACTTTCTCAAAGCTTCTCATCCAATTAAAAAGTGCGTTTAGGGTTTGGGGCAGCGCACACCCTGGCATCACTGGGCACAAGGCAGGCACCAGTCCATCACAGGGCCAATGGGAGTAGCCACTTCACCTAAGCCACCCATGAGGACACCAACTGAGTAGGGATTCTGAACACAGGATAAAGATGGCAACAGTACCCACTGAGCCACCATGCCACCCTAACACATCTGTTGATTTGTGGTACTTCTGTTAAAATGCAGGAATTGGTGAATTGTCAGCCATGTCTGTTGTTGAACTCTGCCCGAGTGCCACGTTGGCACAGGCAATAAATAAATATACAGTGAGACCAACTTCTGGTGTCCTGCTGTTTGTCTGTGGCATCCATCATCTGAGCCCACTCTGCAACAGCCAGAGCAGACCCTGGCAGCACCTGGGCACACACACCCTTGAGAGGATGCCAGTGCACCAGGGCGAGTCACCCCCGAGTAGTTTAAGCTGCTGGACAAGTTGAGTGACGTCACTTTATTTGTGTATAGCGCCCTTCACTGAGTGCGCCAGCTGGCGAAATACAAAATGAGAGACGAGGTGAGGCACAGGTGGCATTGAACCCCCCAGGGGTCTCCCAATTTCATTATTAATGTTGGGATCCAAATGTCAAGTAAATGCTGACTCCGGGCACACTTTAGATGATCCAAATGATGAGTGGGCACCTTGGCACTGAAGTGGCACAAGATGAAGCTGCTCAGACCAGCCTCACTCCAATGTAACCTTCTGGGTTCAATGCCAACGCGTCACTCAGTCCTGAAACATAACTGTTGAGTCACCAAGGACACTGCAGGGCAGGAAGCCAACGTGGATGGCATGGCAGCGCTTCACAGGGCAAATGCCAGCTAACGGACCGGAGGAGAATCGGAGAACCTAAAGAAACCCCTGGGGGAAAAGTCCGATTTCACACAGTGAGGCCAACGCACTCGAACCCGGGGCTCTGCAGCACCAACCACAGGGCCACCCACCACAAGTACCCGACTGGCAGCATGTGGGCAGACACACAGTAAGGAGGATTAGTGGACATTTATTATAATAAATAGGAAAATAAGACGATGGCTTCTAGAGTCGGCCACCAGGCCAGTGGGCACCTGTGAACATCAAAATGACCAGACCACTCCCCAAAGTCTGGAGAGCTCAGGCGGACCCCCGTGCCACCTGCCTGTCCCAAACAATGGCGTCCAGTCTAGGGGTGGTTCACAAAATGGAGGGGTGCACACAGTCAGCCCCAAGAGTGCCCTCCCCCGGTGTCCAACCCAGTGGCGGTGCCCTGCTGCTACTGTTTAACCAAACCCTGAGGGGCACATGGGCAGCCGGTGGCATAAGGCAGATGACTCATTTGTGGCATCAGATCTGCCACATCACTGGGGGGGGGGGGGGGGCAAAGTCCCAAAGACACAGGGCGCCCCGCTTGTCAGACAGATGGCCCAAGGGGTGTGCCCGTCACGCCACCGAGGTCTGGGTGACGCTCCTCTGGCTGCCCGAGCTCTTCATCACCAGTGTGGACGAGGTGCCTTTCCGGGCGGAGCGGAGCTCACAGCTGCACTGCGACGTCTTCAGGTAGCGGCTGGAGCAGCAGAGGAAGTGGCGCAGCACCCCGTGGAAGAGGTGGCCGGCGAAGAACATGTAGATCCAGGGGTTACAGCAGCTGTTGAGGCTGGCGAGCAGCATGGCGATGATGAAGGCCGACGCTGGAAGAGAAACAGAAACAGACAAAATGGGCACGTGGACCACCCTGGTCAGCAGTCGCAGAGCCAGCCTGGTTTAGATGTGCTCTCTGTGTCTATGTGACTTTTTCTTGGTGTGAGTGATGGCTGGCACAGTGGGGGTGCGCATGCATAGGTGGACCATGCAGTGACTGGCATTGTCTCCAGGGTTGGCTCATACCCTGTGCCCAGATACTGCTAAAGGAGGCTCGGGGTCTCCATGGCTCAATTAAGCTGATTCAGTGATGGATGGACGGACAGTCTGAGAGATTTTAGAAATGACAAAAAGGTGCCAATTCACCCCCCCACCCCCACCCCACCCACAGAGCCCTGGCAACACCGGACCAAGGCAGGTGGCAGGTGCCCAACAGAAAGCATATGGACAACAACAAGTGGCACACCCACACATTTCTTCTAATTTAGGAGGGGGCAGTGGAAACAGCAAATAGGGAGGGTGGTCTGCACAGGTGGCACTCTGCCAGATGGCACAAAAGCTCCAATGTACTTCACTCTCAGGGTGCCAAGTGGCACAGTGGGTAGTGTTGAGGCCCATGAACCTCAGATTCACTGTGTGTGTGCTCTTTGGACCTTCTCTCCACAAGTGTCTTCTTCCAGGACTGATGGGACTGGAGTTCAAGTGCCCAAAAGGTGCCCTCCTAGAACTTGGTAAGGAGTGACTGTCACCCCTCCATGATGAGGGGCATTAAAATGCTCTTGGCTGGAAAGCACAAGGCCAGCATGACACTCTCAGCATTCCAGGCCCTTCTATAACGCCTTTGGGACAGAAATGACATACCGTGTTTGTCACCTGGGCCTGTCACAAGTGTGGACAAAGGAAATGACAGATGGCAATGGATGGCACGTCACTCACAGCAACATCCCTCGGTCATGGTGCCAGCGCTTCACCTCTTGTGACCCCCCCGAGTGACGGGAGGCACAGCGCCAGTGTCCTCGCGCCCACAACTCTTTGAAGGTTATCTTCAGTTGTGCTTAAAACACCGAAATGATGACGTGCCTGTGTAGACTGGCGTGGCCAGAAACAGTGACACGGTGGCCCTGCCAGCCTTGACATGACCCCGAGCAGTGCCCACATGAATTGCGTTGTGCCACCTGCCAGTATGTCTTATTTTGACTTAACAGATATGCCGACGTGCGCGTTAATCTCCGGCCAGTACAAACTTGGCGACGTGGAGTGCCAAGTAGCCGGGCATTTTAGTGGCACCCCCTGTCATGAACCCCACACCCTACAATCCCCAGTGGAAGTACAAGGATTGGAACGGCGGCAACATGAGGGGCACCGGGGATCAACAAAGCGCCCACCTGCAAAGAGGAAAAGCACGGGGGGGTGGGGGGGTGGGCAGCAAATACGAGTGGGTCATGTGACTTGGCCTACAGGCTTCCGTATCTCTATGGAGATCGAGACTTTGAGTACCACAGACCACCTGTAGAGGCGCTATAAAGAGTAACGTGTGCGTACGTCGAGAGAGGCAAGGCACGCATCGGGCAATGGCACAATGGCACACTGGCACCAGTGGCGTAAATAGACTGGCCGATGTGAAAGGCGCTATATGAGAGAGAGAGAGAGATAGATAGATAATGTGAAAGGCGCTATATGAGAGAGAGAGAGATAATGTGAAAGGCGCTATATGAGAGAGAGAGAGAGAGAGATAGATAATGTGAAAGGCGCTATATGAGAGAGAGAGAGATAGATAATGTGAAAGGCGCTATATGAGAGAGAGAGAGAGAGATAATGTGAAAGGCGCTATATGAGAGAGAGAGAGAGAGAGATAGATAATGTGAAAGGCGCTATATGAGAGAGAGAGAGAGAGAGAGAGAGATAATGTGAAAGGCGCTATGAGAGAGAGAGAGAGATAGATAATGTGAAAGGCGCTATATGAGAGAGAGAGAGAGAGAGATAATGTGAAAGGCGCTATGAGAGAGAGAGAGATAGATAATGTGAAAGGCGCTATATGAGAGAGAGAGAGAGAGATAATGTGAAAGGCGCTATATGAGAGAGAGAGAGAGAGAGAGAGAGATAATGTGAAAGGCGCTATATGAGAGAGAGAGAGAGAGATAGATAATGTGAAAGGCGCTATATGAGAGAGAGAGAGAGAGAGAGATAGATAATGTGAAAGGCGCTATATGAGAGAGAGAGAGATAGATAATGTGAAAGGCGCTATATGACATATGTAAAGCGCTATCTAAACGACTGATTTGGTTTTCCGAGCCCCCACACACTGCTCATCTAGCACGCCCACCAGTAGGAGGCGCTTTTTCTCCTCAGCACCCTGATGCCCTCTTTCTGGGGTCACCCAGTGCGTGAACGCACACCACCCCCACCCAATCCCCCCCCCCACCGCGTTGACGCCCTTCAGCGCTTTACCTTCCCGCGGCGCCGCGGGGTCCCAGGCCGCCCACATCTGCACGAAGAAGAAGGGGGTCCAGCAGACGACGTAGGCCACGACGATGACGAAGGTCATCTTGACCGTCCTGATCTTGGCCTTGGAGATGAGCTTGACGCTGCTGACCCGGCTGAGCGCGGACCCCCGGCACTCCTCGGCCGGGCTCCGCTCCCTCCTGGTTTTGAGTTTCAGGTTCTGCCAGATCTTGAAGCTGATCAGGCCGTAGCAGGCGCTGAGGACCGTCACGGGGATGACGTAGATGGTGAGGGTGATCCACGTGACGTAGGCCTTCATCCCCCAGGGCTGAATGAAGTCCCCCCAGCAGTCGTGGACCCCCGAGCCCACCTCCTTCAGGCGGAAAATGTAGACCTGAGGGGCGCTGAAGAGCAGGCTGAGCAGCCAGGAGAGCAGCACGTAGACGTGGTCGGAGCGCCTGTGCAGGGAGCGGAGAGGCTGGCAGATGGCCAGGCACCTGTCCACGGACATGAGCACCAGCATGTAGGTGGACGCGAACATGCCGACCACCTGTAAGTACTTGACCAGCCGGCAGAGGACGTCGGGCCCGTAGAAGCGGAAGGTGATGTCCCAGATGAGCTGCGGCAGCACCTGAAAGACGGCCACCACCAGGTCGGCGATGCTCAGGTGCTTCATGAAGAAGTACATCCGCGACTGGCTCGGCTTGGCCTGGTGGATGGCCAGCAGGACGCACAGGTTGCCGGTCAGGGCGAGGAAGAGGACGGAGGCCAGCACGGCCACCTCCACTTTGGCCACCTCCTCGTTCCGCAGCAGCGGGTTGGCCGTGCCGTTGCCCAGGACGCCGCGGTTGTCCGCCGTCGAGTTTTCCGAGTAATTGCCGAACGGCCGGAGGTCGGGCTCTCTGGACAGCGTGCCCTCCATGACGCGGGCGCCCCCTCGCACCTTCTTCCGCTTTAGTTCCAGCGGCTTGCCGAGCTCACATCTTAGCGGCGCCTCGGCTTCGCTTCTTGCGACGTATTCCACAGGGGAGCGTGGAGAGGCGGCGGCGGCGGAAGGGGGCTGCTCGGTGAACTCCGTCAAAAGTGCAATTCAGAAATCGTTTAAAAATATAAAAAGGAAAAAAAAAAAAAGGATCAAATTAAAAGAACAAAAAATAAGAATAAAGAGTATGAGAGCCGAGCTGAGAGTCACATTTTACAGATGAGATCGTCGCCACTTTTGGTAACGAAAAATTTAAAACAAATAAAAACCAGAAAAAAAAACCACGAAAGCGACTGGCGAGCGGAGGGCTGCGCTTCGACTCCGTCCACGTGAAGTGCCAAGTGCCGCTCGACCTCCGAGCTCCACGGGGATTTTGTGAAAGGCACGCCGACTGCGTACCTCCTTTTATTTGGCAGCGATCACACAGCGCGATCCAGTCGTGCCAACAAGGCGAAGGAAGCCGTCCGCAGTCCCGCTCTCCACTGGACACCGCACCGTCCCACCCGCTGAAAAGGCTCAGTTAACGGGCTGCCTGTCCGTCGGGCTCTTTGACGAGCTGCCCCTCCTGCGCGGGTCCGGCAAGTGAAGCGGCAGACTCGAGCGCCCCGCCGTTTATACCAAAGGGTGCACCTTCGCGAGCCGGCGTCAGGGTGGCAGTGCAGCGCTGAAGTTCGGCCGCCAGGTGGAGCTCTGCTCCCGACGCGCCACTCTGCTTGGCGGCGCAGCGCGGCCCGCAGTCCGGCTCGGGTCCGAAGAGCGAACGGGGGGGAGGGGGGAGCCTCCTCCCTTCATTGTGATTCGATTATGGGCCGCTGAGGACATTCAAGGACGTTTGTTAGCCGTTCATCCGAAAAGCAGCTCGTGTGCTGAACGTTCATGAAGTGAGTGAGCGGAGCACCAAACACCGACACGTCTCCACAGCCGCTACATTCCGCTCGGTGTAAATACACCGCACAGCCACAACATGAAAAACCAACGCCGGGTGACGTAAACAACAAACAAACAAACAAACAAACCTCGTCACAGTGACACCTGTCATTTAGGCGGCAGGTGAACAGCCAGTTCTGGAAGGCGACATGTTGAACGGAAGGTCTTGCGCAGCGCTTAGTACCCACCACGAGCGGTCCAAGGACAGCCAATCGGGGGGCCCAGGGCTCACTGGTACCTGCCTGCTCCGACCCCACAGAAAAGCTTCTGGAGCACAAACTGCTGAGAAACTTAACCGACGTGTCCAGACACACCGCGCGTGCGCAGTACCTGCAGAGCGGCGAGAGCGTCCGTGTGGACCCCCCCCCCCATATACCGAGAGTGGCCACAATGAGCCAGAACTGGACCGTGGAGCAACGGGAGAAGGTGGCCTGGTCTTTTACAGCTTGTGGACGGCTGGGTGGGTGTGCGTCCTTGGCACAGTGGGAAGAGGGCAAGCTGGCAGAGGCTGTGTGACGCTCTGGGCAACACCCTGATGGGAAACCTTGATGTGGATGTTACTTTGACATGTCCCACCTGCCTAAAGACCACCCCTTCATGGCAGTGGCTTCTTTCAGCTGGATGGTGTGCCCTGTCACACTGGGTCCAGGAGCGCTTTGAGGAACGTGACCAAGAGTTCAAGGTGCTGACTTGACCCCCGAATTCCGCAGCTCTCAATCCGATCGAGCGGATCCTCTTATAGGACTGAAGGGATCTGCTGCTTCGGGGGGTCTCGACGGGTCAGTCTGAGGTGGACCCCCACAGTGTCAGGCAGGCGCTTGGAATGTTGTGGCTGACCAGTGATATCCCAGCACAGAACGCACATTTGTTATATAGTGCCTTTCAATCCAGTATATTGTCGGAGCCGGAGCCGGAAATGCAAATTCAAACAACGACGAGTCACACACGGAGATCAAACGGACAGGAAAACAAAGGAGTCCGACACGGATTCACGGAAATGCCTGTGAATTTAACATGAATTTTACAAAGTCCTCGACCACCTGAGCGAGGGAACGACCACCGCTGTTAGCCATTCGGTGGTATCACGACAGGGTCTTTCCATTCTTTGATTCCAAGGCCCCCGGTATCTCGGGGATTTCATATCTAGCAATCCGTCTCCCTGTTATATAGCGCCTTTCACGTCATAACGGCACTGCATGACAGATACTGTGTATAGGCGTGAACAGCGCCCTCTGCAGTCCAGTGTCTGTCTGTCTGTTATATAGCGCCTTTCGTGCCTCTTCACAATATGAATACCTGCTACTACCACCAGCTTTAACGCGCCATTTTTATGACTGGAGACATCAGAGACCCCCCGATTGCGTCAGGAATGAAAGTAACGGCTGGGCATGCAGGCAGCGGGCTGTTTCTGCATTGGCAGGGCTGCACGGTGCCTCCTTGCCAGTCTTTGCGGTCTTGGAGGGGCAGGAGGGCCGTCAGCAGGACAACCGATCTCTCATTGGGTGGCAACTTGACAACCGAGAGGAGACCACTGGGTGCCATGCCCGCTCCCGATTCTGCTCATTTTTCCTGTTGTGTCTTATTTATTATATTGAAATGAAGATTCCGGCAGAAGGGAGTGCCACACAACCCAACACAACCCAACCCCAAGAGCCGATTTCTTTCTTTCTCTTTCACACCCTACCGTCCTTTCCTTCTGTTCATTTCCTTTTCCTCCTCCTCTGTAGTAGAAACTCGTAGTCATTTTTTCTCGCCAGTAAAAGCCTGTTCATCATCACGTCGTTAATCTTTAACGCTGCGATGGGCCAGCACGAGGTGAATGAAAGACCAGTTTGGTTGTCTGTGTGGCGCGTCCTGAGAAATGTCACGCGCACCCCGAGAGAACACGCAAACCGGCAGCGCCTGCTGGAGCGTTGAGGTGACAGAGGTGACAGGTGCCGTGTCACAGCGTGCCCACCATGAGTGACGGAGCGCCGAGCACTCGTCTGTCTTTCATTAGCGCAGGCCGCTTCGTCCAGAAGTCACAGCTCATAAATCGGTCGGCGACGTCGGAGAAAAGGCAGACCCTGCATCGGTGGGGGGGGGGGGTGGGGGGTATGGAGCGGTGATTTATCGGCGGGTGATTAACGATCGCGTCACCCGCGCTGTTCATTTTTACGGCTTGCGCCGCCGCCGCGCTCGCTTGACTCTGACGGCCGCTAATTTACTGCGTGACGGTCATGTGACGTCGCACGGGCGCCCTCCTCCGAGTTTGGGCAATTTGGGGGTTCAGATGGCACCACTGGCACCTGAAGATTCTCTGTCCTCCTATCCCTGGGATCGTTCCTCCAAC
>JANRMT010062840.1:58068447-58116195 GCA_026402145.1 Polypterus bichir lapradei | reverse complement strand
GGGGGGGGGCAATGCCATTCAGTTGGCTGTCCACACCGAACTCTTTAATCTCTGCCTTCATCTTCTCTCACGAGCGCCGATCCACGCCAACTGTCACCTGGCGTCCTTTATCTGCCCTGCCTTTGTCCCCTCCTCTGCACACCTCATGAAGGCCTTGTAGCTTTTACTGGTTTCCCATTCAGCCTTTCATAGAAGTGAGTGTGTTAAAGATGTCACTTAATTTACAGATTGGCACTAATGTCATCTTGTCACTCTTTCTGCATTATTTATCAAGAAAAGCCTTTTCTTTTGTCACGAATGCCATTAGCCGCGATGCGTCATTACGGCACGGAGTCCCAGCAGCCAGTTTGCTTTCCAAGGGGTTTCTGCTGCCGCTTTTTTTCTTTTTCTCCTTTAAATCTCCGCCGTCCCCACTTCCTGTCCCGTCCTTTCCAGCGTCTGTTCAGTCCCATTTGAGACACAATTGTTCTTAATGACAATTTACACGCAAAAGTCTCTTTTTGTCAAAGCCTCGTGGCCTCCCAAGACTTGACTGCCCAATGGCTGCAGGTGTGCCCGCCCTGGGCCTGGCAGAGCTCAAATGAAATTAAATGTGTCACTATGCGCCATACGGATACGTGGCCAACTTTGGGCAGGCCGACTGGATGCCCATATTATGCCCTGTGCTAGCAGCTCACCGCACTTTTGTGAACGTCGTTCAAATGTGATTCTGCATTCTTAAAACGTTAAAGTGTTAAAGTGCAGATGGCATGCAAGCCAGTCTGGAAAATGAAAACACCCGAAGGCCTCAGTGGGAAACTCCTGACAGCCTCCCGATTTTGATTTCTGCTTTTGTCACAAATGTGATAAAGCGCTGGGTGTCCCGAAGCTCTTTTTTGAAAAAAAAAACGGACACAAAAATGGGAGTCTAAGATGTCGCCAGGGGTGCCTGCAAGGAATTATGAGACCACCACGAGGAGTCAACCGTGGCGCTAAAGCAGCGGGTCCGTTTAAATAGAAGTCGGGCGGCAGGTGAGCGTGGGATGTTAAAGTGCCACATGTAGAGTTTTGGGGCGAAGCTAGGAGGGGGACTGGGATGAGCTGGCACATTGCTAATTAATGCCAACCTGCCAGCGGACACGGACATGGCACATCGGTCAGTGATGAAGACAAGCGATTCAAATCCAACGAGAAGCCACGTCACCGGTGGCCTCAGTGCCATCCACGTGAGCAACACTCACCACCCACCTGGGACTGGGCACACGGCGGGTAGAAAAAGAACCGGGCACCTTGCACTCACTGCGATGCCAAGGGGCCGATCCCACACTTTTCATCTTCCTTTGTGTTCTCCTCTGCAGGGCGACTGCACTTCTAACATTTTCAAGTGTCCGGTCAGCTGGCATCCAAATCTCCAGTCGCTCTGAAAAGACAAGAAAGAGAACAATGAACTGCAAAGCCGAGCTCAGCACCCGCACAGGCTGGCACCTTTGTTTTTTTGCTCTTTTATTTTTATTTTTTTAAACATGTTGACACAAAAAGCGGAGTTGGGTGTTTTCAAAGAATTCCTGACCTTCCGCTTTGGCACATGCATGAAACTCCTGCCAAGGAATACGACTGCGCAGAAGTGACGCCGAGTTCCCAGGCGTATACGGCGCCTTTCAGTGCCAGTGTGAGGGTTACAGCGTCAAGCGGACGACGGGCATAACGACGCCAACACAAGCCCCCTGACGAGGCGGTCGGCTCGGCTCCCTCTGCGGTCTTCATCAAGGCGTGAGGAAGGCCACGAGCAGCAGATGCCGCCTTGCCGGTTCACACGCAGCCCTGCGACGTTTTCGCTCTCCACTCTTACTTACTCATTAGAATCGATTTCTTCTTACACTCCACTCTCTCTCCTAATGTCTGTTTTCTCCTCTTTTCATTGAACTTTGTCTCTCTTTGCCTTCTGTCATCTGCCCCCCGATTAAGCGGGACGTGACACTCATGATGTCACCACGCTGCCAATCACCCCAAGTGATGATGACAAAAAAAAAAAAAAAAAAAGGGAGCTGGCAGTGCGGACTCCTGGGGTCCACGTCTGGTCTGCATGCCCCTTCGTTCTTCTTCTGTGCCCTCTTTCTAATGTCATTGCAACGGATGCTGACGTTCACTTTGCATTAGATTTTGAAAAGCACGACTCGCAGAAAGAGCTTCTTGGGAGCTGCTTGAGTTTGTCTGCCAGTGGAGACCTACAGTGACGGCCCCCTGAGGCCTCGGCCCCTAGCGGTCTCTGGTGGTCTGCCAGTAATCTGCACTTCTACTTCTACAAGACATGACAGGCCACGGACCCCTGGATGAATTCATGGCGGTGGCACCCGTGAGCGGGGGGTCCTCAGCCTTAATTCACGCACACGTCATGATGTCCGACCTCTGGCACTGCAGTCTTGTCAAAGCACGTTTTAAAGCACAATACACAATTAATGAATAATTCATTTCAAAAACTCTCATAAACGTCACTTCTACGAGAGCCCGGACCTCCCGATGGCGTCGTGCAGGCGTTCCACCATCAGCACACAGGAGACAATCTGTCACTGCAGACGTTCTTCAGCACGCCGTCTCCACATTTAACACGAGTGGACCTGCGGGCGCATCGTCGCCACATCCAACGATCAGGCCAGCGGAAGGACAAACAGGTCAGGTGAGCCGTAGAGCTGCCAACTTCCTCGTTAGACTGGCACATCTGTGCCATCGGGTTCAAACACTGAGCTTCTTTTCACTTCTTCTTGGTGGGTCGTCCTACCCACGGGCGCGTCGCTTCGATGAGGTCACTTTATGGGGGTCTCTGAGATCACACTCAGTCATGGCGGGCGGAATGGTGGAACACGCTGACTGACTGACTGATAAAGCGAAAGCCCCTGCCGTAACTCCGCTCCTAGTGATTTAATATTTTGCTGCTATTTTCTTATTCTTTTCAGCCATCTTGCAGCCCAGGACAACCGCGTGACCGGTGGCGTAACGGAATGTCGCCCTCGATGCTTTGTTTGTTTTTGATGTCTCTCGATAAGCGAACTTTGTGAACGAACGCAGATCGCGCCTCGCCGGCTTCACGTGAAGGAGTTGCGGCGCTCTGGAGCCGAGGGGGTTAAGCGGCGCTAGCCAATCACAGTCGCTCATTCGCAAGCGCGCGCGCGCGTACAGCGGGGAGAAGAACGACGGAGAATGGCGCGCGTGGAGGGAACGAGCAGAGAGGCCAACAGGCCGCCGGCCGATTCAGTGGGTGAAGAGCCGCCCAAGCGTGACTCGAGCTTACGAAGGCTAACACGACGACGACGACGGACGTTGGAGGCGTGAGTAATGGCGACCATGTAAAAGTCTGGCGAGGGCCGAGAAAGCTCAGGCCAGTTGACGGTGCCGGGCGGTGCTCGTTTGCCGCGTCTTGCGTGAATGAGGGCGTTGAGGCGAATTCCCCAAAAGCCGCAGGTAACACAACGAGCCAACTTACCGAACAAGTCGGGCGCTCCTCAGACGGCCTGCGCATCTCCGCAACGAGGGAACGTTCGAGAAGGCGCCGTCGGTCTCCCGAAGCAGAGCCCGCGCTTTGAGGCCTATTAAGTATCGTTAAGGTCTTATTAAGGTCTTATTAAGGTCTTATTAAGTTCTTATTATGTATTAAGGAGCCTTTTCTAGTCTTCGAGGCCGAGTGAGCGTGAAGTGACCCTCCGCTCTCTGAACCCCGCGTGGCGCCGCCTGTTGACGGGAGGTTGGCATCGAGGGTTCGGGAAGTGGCGCGAACACAGTGGCGTGTTTTGGGCCCTGATGGCGTGAAGTGATGAGGTGAATGAAACATTGATGGGTTGTTTAATGAGAGGCTCGAGTCGGTTTGTTTTAAGGCTGCGTAGAAATGTTTTATATTCGTAGGTTTGGTAATGGAGAGCAGAATCCATCAGCACCAGAGGATTAGTTGAGCTTACCACCGTGCCAGAGATGCCATACCTGGTAGTGAGTAGGCACACATGCTGGCGGGAAGACTGTTGAGGATTTACACGCCAAGCCCTGAATCATAGAGGACATGTTCAATGCCAGCCTTGTATACGTCTCTACCAAAGCTGGCAGGCGCCTCTCCGGTTTGAGGATTCTTATTGGTGCCCGTATGAAGAATGAAGCACTGCAGATACAAGCTCGGAGCAAAAGTAACTTGGAACAGAAACGCTAAACCTCCCGAGCATGGCACACCGGCACGCCCTGGCGTATTGTAGACCAGGTCACAACTCGCTGTGGTCCTCTGTACTGAAGTCACACAGCACGCTGTGCCCGGTCATTAAATGCAGCCTTGTCGAGTTCTTCTTCTTCTTCTTTATGCCGTAGCCCGTAGTCCATGTCCATCGGGGCTGACGATGGCAGCACGCTTCACGTATCGGCCTTATTCCGTTTTTTTTTTTTTTCTCCAAGGGTGATGCTCTACTGTTACATAAACAATGTTTCAGTAAATTTCTAATTGTAAAAGTTGTGCCACGGGGGTGCTGGTCTATGCCAACATGGCCCATGGTCTCCTGGTGATGTGGCGACCTTGCTGCCATGTCATAAAGTGATGCTCTGTTGGTATTAAGGACCTCTGTGAATGACCCAAAACACAGCTGGGTCTGAGGACCTGTGGGTTTTGGGCAGGACTTTGTCCTCCCGTCCCACGATTAACTGACCCAGTGCCAGTACACCGCCTGCGCCTGCCTCCTCACTCGCGTGGCGCTCGGCTGCGTTGTCCCCTGCCATACCTCACGAAGGAGGAGCTGCGTCTTCTCACACCTCACTAACGGTCCTCGTCGTGCGTTATGTCAGCCTTCGTTGACCTCTTTCATTAATAATCGTGTTTTGCCCTCCTTTGTCGTGCGTCTGGCACCCTCTACTGTGTCGTCTCCAAAGCCCCTTCAATGTTACGCCCTTGGTCATTGTCCCCGTGAATTGTGCACTCAGACATTGGCCCCTGGAGATGCCACGTTCTGTGTGGAATGGCAGGGCAGCAAGTGTGAGCTTGATTTTCTAACAATCGAGGGGCTGGCGTTTCTTCAGTGAGTAGAGGGTCTCTTTAGAGGAAACTAGAAGTTCATGAAAACGGAATCAGTGGAAATGTTATGAAGCGTAAGGAGACAATGGTGTGACAAATGAGATCAAGAAGTAGTACTGTAGGTACCCGCTGCCTGGCTGAGCCCGCTTCGGTGACCCTGGGTACGAGGCTGGGGTCAGCCCCAAATGAGATGCCAAGCTATGGCTGGACCCCCCCTCTCAACCACACATCTGCCTGTTTGTTTTTCAGATGTAGGAGGAAAAAAAAACCCAGAGACGGGCACAGAGGGCTCCTGTAGACTCCGCGCTGGCCGGGGTTTGAACCGTGGAGCTGTGAGGTGCAGCATCAAAGACGAGCGCTCCACTCGACATGCAGCAAGTCTCTCAAACCCGTTGAGGATTGTGGGCAGCTGGAGACTGTCGGAAGAACTGGGTAAGAACCAGTCCTGGGTGGGCTCCAGTCCCGTGCCCATCCACATGAGCACAGGGAGAACATGCGAGCTGCAGCTGCTGGCGAGTATTTGAAGCATGACGCTGCGAAACAGCGGGCTAACTCCTAAAAATAATGAGCGTAATTAAAAGACGGATTTAGTTTGCTTATCCAAATTCCAGCGGGGCCGCGGAGCAGAAAGTACTGGGCACTCTGTCAGAATGGAAAGTACGGCTGGGGCTCTCTTGACGTGTCCATTTGAGACCGGAAGGATGGAAATGTAAAAAGCAAATTGCCAGTCTGTCATTTGCTGGCTTCTTTCACAAGGTTCCTGAGGGACCTCAAGTGTTTACGATGTCACATCTTAATGGCGTCTTTGTATTTCTAACCCTAACCCCAAAAGGATTTTCTGTATGCCGTCAGTTTTTAGTACACGTTGTCAACAACTAGCAGAAAGTGGGCCAGGGTTCTGTCGTCGAGTGGCCGTCGTGAAGCCAGGCATTTCAGGAGGACACAAGAGTCGGGTGGGGACACGTGGGGACACGTGGAGCTTGCGTCACATGAGGAGTCGGGCTGACCACAGCCGCCAAGGGGGACTTGAGGCACATGGGCTTGTTGTGCTGTACGCGGAGGTAATCGAGCATCTTTTATTTGGCCTCGGACTTTCACAAAGTCAGCCGATGTCGCGTTACGCAGTCCAGGTGTTGAGTAGATCGGACTTGCCCGCTGCGGTTGCTGCACTCGTCGCTGGCCCACGTCGGTTTACACGACTGAAAATCAGCGGGTACATCAGACTCGGTGACTGTGATCCATCCTTCCAGCACCGTCCTGCTTGCCCCCTTTTCTGATGGGGCCAGTGCCATTTTGAAGGGTTAGCCAGTACAGCGCGTTCTGCCAAGTTCTGCCACAGTCTTGGCACTCTTTTTTTTCTGTCCTGGACGTTGAAACCGATATTGTGGGCATGGCTTGTAGGACGAGACTCGCATGGGCACAGAACATGTAGACTTAAGAGGGGCCCACACGCCATTTGATGTGGCGGTTGCTTGTGACTGTGCCCAATGTGCCCTCACTTTGTTCTCGGTCCTGTGACATCTCTCGCCCTCTTTCCATTCTGCCGACGAGGCACAGTCTGACCCGTCTCGCCTCGTTGTACAGTTCACGACGTGTTTGATTTGGACCCCCAGCTCGCTCCACTTCTTCTAATCGTTCCTGAAGTTCATCTGCACGAGGTGGCCTTCATGTGATCTCCAGCCGAAAGCTCCTGACGTGACTGTCAAGGACAGGATGCACTGCACGCTAATCGCGCATTTAGTGTGCATTGGATGTGTTGGATCGGCCTCAGCGTAAATTATTTATGACCCACGTTTCCTTTTTATTAAATAAAGTCTTGGACTAATTCTGACAAGGAGGCCTTTTCCTTGAAATAATCAGACTAAGAATGACGAGGCAGCCGAGCTGGCCGGGTTCGTGTTAACAACCATGTTAGTTACATTATGTCCCTCAGCTGGGCACAGATTCACAAAGTGAAATGGGGGGGCGGCCTTGGAGATGGCCAGCTGATGTCGGGGAAGACGCGCTGCGCATCTGCAGACTCGAGCGGGATGCGATAGGAGTGACTTTAGGTGGCTCTGGATTTGTGGGATTCATTTATTGGGAATTGTAGCAAATGGTGACAGCCATGCCGAGACCTCTGGCAGTTCTACAGGTGACACAGCATCAAAGCAAAGTGACAGAGAGCCCGGTCTGGTGTGCCACCTCCACTGCGCCCATGGACATGCTGCTCTTGAGGGGGCTCATTTCAAGGTCTGATGTGTGTTAACTTTAAAAAGCCCAGGGGCTGTTGGTCGGACAACGAGAAGTGGGGATCTGAGGGGCTGGGTGGGCTTATTCCAAAAAATGACAAGTGGCAGTCATGAGGTCAGGGCTCATTTGTGTAAATAGTTTACATTTGTAACGGCTGCCCACTCATTACATTGAATGCCAGTTCTAAGTTTGGGTGTTACCGCCAGAGCATGGGCGGTGTGGTGGCGCAGTAGGTCGCACCAGGAGGCTCCGGTCTCAGCCCAGCCTCTGTCTGTCGGTCTGACATTAACGTGTTTTCGGCCTGCCCCCCTGAATTGTCTCTCAGCTCTCCAGTGTCCTCACCATTCTACAAACGTACTGTGCCCTGTAGAGGACTGGCATCGCAGCCGGGGGTGATTGTGTTTGAAGTTGCTGGGTTAGGCTCTGCAGCCCCCTGCAGACACCCGGAACTGGACGACGTGAATCCCCGTGATGGACAGGTGGATCCCAACTCCTCTCATCTCCCAGCCTCCTGCCGTTTGCCCATCTTGGTTTGAACAAATCACTATTGAGAGCGGAAGACCCCTGAGGTTCACGGTGTGGCGATTCTTGGAGATGTGGTGCCAGCTGGTCACAGTCTGCTGTTTAGGGTTGTGGCTCTTGAATTGAAAGTTATTGCAGCATTCAAGTGGAGAATGTCACGCCTTCCCTGTACTAAGTGACAGGCAGTGAGAGCAAATGTACAGTAGTTCTGTCCGCCACATCAAGTGGCATCGCCACCCTACAGTCAAATTACAAGGCCAGGCTTGAGTTTAATGTGTGAGAGACGTGCAGATTCTCCCAGTGGGGGGTCTTACCGTCGGGGGGGTATTTCAGGTAAGCTTTATGAAGGACCACACCATCACAGACAGACAGCCAGACTTCTCTTACCATGTTGTCACCGAAGACACGGGCTACCTGACAACCTGGTCTGTGTTCTTTTGGCATCCCTGCTGCCGTTTTTGATGAAGTCTGAGGCCGATTTGGCCTGCCTGGTTGTCCCTTGTCCTTAGATCCTGGTGCCCTCTGTCACCTCTTTCCTCGGTGGCACAGTCCTGTGTGAAATTCATGACGATGTCGTTAAGCATCAGGCTGCCCAGCTTTGCCCCTAGTGGTCCTCTATAAGTAGGCAGGTAACGCTTGGCCAATTGTCCATGCGCGTGTGCCACTGGGCTTGAACTGGCCGGCCTTGTTTCGGCTGAGATGTGTCGTCCGTAATTAGCACAGCCTTGGAAATCTGAAGGGAGCGGACCCTCCATCTGAAACGTGTCAGCCTTGTGCTTCTAAATTTAGCAGTCCTGAGTAACGAGGCGGACCACTCTGATCGAACGGCTCATTTGGCGCTAAGTGGATTTGAACGACTCTGTGCAGTTGGTGGAAAGAGGGAGACGGGCAGAGCTGGCGGGGGGCAGCTGAAGCCCTGAAATTGGACACACTGACTGGACGGCGTCTGACTGGGCCCCACCCTAAGCTTGGCACCGGGTCAGCAACACCCTGAGATTTGGCAGGTGGACAGACGCGTGAGCGGGCACCTCGGTAAAACGGAGGAGTCGGCTGAGATGGCCACCTCGAATGAAACGGCGTCAAGGACTTGGATGGAAGTCACTTCAGAATGAGGACGCGTGAAGCCATGAAGGCGTTTTGATTAAAACACGAGCCTGGGGATGTGGCACAGGCTGGCATTTGTCACCTAGAGTCTGACGTGATTTGTGTGAAGAGGGCCTGCTTGCACCCAGCTTGAGGCTGTGCCTGTTCCCAAGAGAGGATGCCAGTCTGTCTGGCACTCCTAATGCGTGTGAACCCGGGAAGGCCAAGCAGACATTGAAGGATTGTAGAGAAGCCTTGAACTTGCACTCAGACCACTGGAGCCGAGGGCCAGCTGCCCGTGTCTGCCCGTTTGCTTGTCACGCTGTAGTTTGGGTTGGGCCACCTGTTCTGCCCCTTCTTAGGGTTCTCGCCCTCTGCTTATTTTCTGCTGTGCCATTTTGGTTTTTAACAAGTGCCACTGTATGGTTTACACCTGTCCCCGTCGCCGTACCCTCAGCCGCCCATTCTGTTGAACGGCCATTGCTGGCACAGCTTGTTGGTCTGATGTGCAAGGAAGAGCTTGACTGATCTCTGCCAGTTCTGCCCCCTTCTGGCCAGGAAAAGTGGACTGGTGGGCTTTGGTGGGCTGAATGGCCTGTCATTGTCAACACTCCTAATGAAGGGGCAATTTGATAGGCGAGTGGGAAAGCGGCAGATGAGAAAGGCGCTATATCAGCTAATAGCTTTGGCGGGCACCATACACTAGATAAGGCGCTTTATAAATGATGGACCGATCCTGTGCCCACACACACGCATCTGTTGTCGCACTGCGTCCGCTTGTCATTTGTGTTCTCCCTGTGCCCCTTCTCTGAGGGGGTGAGCACCTGTGTGTGGCTGTGCCCTGGCATAATGGGCACATAGACGGGTGGCTGGACGGAGGTCTCGCTTGTTTTCCTTCTTTGTGGTGGTGCAGCTGCCTGGCCTTTGTCTGCATTGTTGTGACTTACTGAGGCCATTGGACCCCAAAAGTCTGTGGACGTCCCATCAAAACCAAAATGTGACTCCCAGGGTCCTGACTTGACCGAGTGCTGCCACGCTAGCCTGTGTAGTGGGAGGAGTCAAGGCGCTATATGAGGCCACCACGCCCACGTCCACTCTCATTTGATTGGCTGAATGAACATCGGGTGCCAGCTGACTGCCCGAAGTGGGCGTCTGAACAGAGCGGCCATCCCCTTGTGTCGCGTACATGTGCCACACTGGTGGGGACCCTCGGCTAACAGAGTTAGAAGTCCGGGTGGGCCCAATACGACTGAGCAGGACCCCCTCTGTCACACTGGGCGCGCACGTGAGCTTCGCCAGTAATTGTGTTCAGGGTGGGCCTTCAGGTGGGCCCTGCGGCTCATCTCCAGCGAGGGCGTGAACTTGTGACCCCCACCTTTATTAGGCGGCCGCAGGCGCAGAGCTGCTGGTCTGGTGCCACAGAGCCCAATCAATCACCTGATTTCTGGACTGAAACCAATTTAACGAGAGGCCGTGTCGGGTTACGTAACTGAGGAGGAGCCCACCCTGGACACCGGCTTGAGGAAATGTTACCAAAATAAAGAAGGGACCCACAGCAGGAGCAGAAGGGTGTGCGCCTGATTGGTACGGATTTATATAGCGCCTTTCACATGGCACTCACTTTACTTATTGTTGCACCCTTCATATCCCTGTGGCTCGCGTGGCGACTGTTAATTTTCTACACGTGTGTGTGTGTGAGACATATAGCGCCTTTCCTATTCCTTTATCCACGACTGGTGACATGGCACTGCCCCTTCGATAAGGTATACAGCGCCTTTCCTACCCAGTCTTTTGGTTTATTGATTATTTGTAAGGACCCTCACATGCCCCGCCCGTGTCATTCTGTTTAAGTGACACTTTTCATATCCGTCTCTCTCTGCTCCCGCGTATATAGCGCCTTTCACCTCTTCTGCAGATGTCCTCCCGCCTCCTCCCCTTATCTGGGGTGCAGTAAGCAGCAGCGTCTGATGCTGTCATTGATCTCTGCCAGTGACGGTGACAATGGCAGTGACAGAGTTACAGATCGGTCTCTCTGAATGATTAATGGTCCCCACAGATGGCTGCTTTCGTGGCGAGTGACAGCCTTTGTGTCCCCATCCATCTTCCAAGGACAGTCCAGGCTTTACACGCATCCTTAGCTCTCGTCTGTGGCTTGCTGATGCCCCCAGTGCCAACCCCAGGGCATGTTCATGTCCTGAGCCGTGCAGCCACAGGCCCATCAAGTTCCTTGAGTCAGTGCTGGCATGCGTCATTGGTCTGAATTCACGCACTGTGCCCTGGGCATGCTGGTGTTGGGTTTACTAGTGGCCTTTAAAGTGGCATGGGTGACGAGGTGCCCAGGATTCATACATTGATCTCCTTTTTATTTGAGTCTCCTTGATGTCTGGGGGTCTCCTTCAGAGGAGTCCCTCTCTTCCCACGGCACGCTCAGGCCTCCCATTTAAAGACTTCACCAGTCCCTTTGAGTGGTGGCACCAATGGAGACTGGGCGGATTCCTTTATGGTGCCTTTCATCAGCCGTAGCCACCAAGGCAGGCTGGCTGTATATAGCGCCTTTCACAATAAACAGGTCAGCAGGTTGAACCGCCCACCCTGGGCGTCCATTCTGGGATTTGAACAACCAGCAGTCGAGCCCCGAGGAGGACCACCCGCATCCCAGGTGCCCACCTGGTCAGAAATAAGTGCTTTGAAGTGAATGTCATCCGACACATTTACACACACACCTGGGGGGGGGAAGACTCTACGGCTTTGAACCCGGGAGGCAACGCTGCCTGTTGGTCCTGGGCACAGAGGTTGGCACAGGGCCTCGGACCCAAGAGCTTCATGGCTGTTTTGGTGTGTAGACAGGGCGCTGGGTCACTTCACTCGGCCTGCGGAGCGGGCAGCTGTGGACTGGCATCTCCATTTTGGTTTTCTGTGGAGCTCATTACGGCTGCTGAGAAGGTCACACGCACTGAACCCACACGAGTGTCGCTCACCAGACCCCCGGGACCGGCAATTCAAGTTTTAATTAAAGCGGAAATGAGGATGGCAAACGCTCATGTGGTGGATGGCATACAGATGAGGGGGGTCCACTCTGAATGAAGACCCAGCCAAGAGTACCTGGAATTCACAAGTCGGACGGTGAGGACCCCTGAGAGAGCTGCTCACCTGGCATGACTGAACCCGGCCTATCATTTCAGCTCAACTGGCATTTGGGCACACATAAGCCCAGCCTTCTCTTCTGGCTGACAATGGGCACAGGCTTTGGTCACCTTATTAGATGTGACCCAGAAAGGCTTAGTGGGGCACCAGTCTGGGTGCCCAACTGCTGTTGTGCCACTCAGACATTGGAATGTGACATAAGACATTGAAGTGCACTGTGGGGACATGGCACATTTCCTGGCTTTTTAGTGCCAAGTGACCAGGGAATGGTGGGGGGGGCCAAGGAGATAATTCCAGGCTCCCTGATGCAGGCAGTTGAGGTATTGCTGAGGGCAGAGGTGGCACCTGCCTGTTGAAGCCAGTGCTTTTCCTCACTGGCGTTTCTCATCTCGTCAGTGTGCCACCCACCCAGAAAGGCTAAGACCACCTTTTGTGATGTCAGCCTTTGAGCCTTCAGGAGAGGACGGGTGGCATGAGTGACAAGTGCTGGCCGATTCTGGGGGTCTTACGAATTACAATTTGTGCTGAGCAAGCAGGTGCCTGTCCCCAATGGGGACACTTGAAGGGGTGGGCTGGTGACAGTGTAGGGGACACAGTGAGCACATGACTCCAGGTGGTCCTGCCCACTTGTGACCCTCTCCCACTTGTCTATTTTGCCCACAGACTTGGACAATCATGTGACAGCAATCTGGCATCAATGCCACAATGAGACCCACAGCACCCTGGGAAAACTCAAAGTGGCAGTGAATGGGATGCAGAGACCACCCACCCTGCCAAGAACATTAGAATCAAACAAAAGTGCAAGAAATCGGGGGCTTCAACAGCAAAGCGGGACGGAGGAGGCCACCCCTTCATGGCAGACATGGCACATCACCGCGTGCCAAGTGGCGATAGTCACACGAGGGGTCCGACAGCTCAGACCGTTCACAAGGCCTGCAGACTCAAAGTGAGAGGGACGAGTGAAAATAAAAAGGCCGAGCTGATTCGAGCCCCCCCCACCCCGTCAGCTGCCCGCCATGGCCCAGTTTACTCAAATGAAACCCACATGTTGGCGGGGAATGTTTACACGAGTCAAGCAGCCCCCCGATTAGGGGCCGTCACGCGACACACAGCAACACACGGCAAGGCTGCTTGGGGGCGAGGACTCGATGACGACAACGATGACAACTCGCACACAGAGCGCTTCACGCTAAAGGAGGGGGGCATCCTGGGGGTGAGAGACGAACAGTAGGCATGACATCAAGACCACCCTATGGGCACATGGTGAGAGGGTGCCATCCTTTTACAGTTTTCATGGATGCCACCATTTTGTCACTGACACTGTAGCTATGGGGGGGGGGGCCCCCCCCCGAGAGTGGCACTTAGGGTCTAGGTGGTCTGCTGCTCCTCAAGGCCCCAGGGTGTCGACTGTTCACAGTGCCAGTTTAGTGCAGGGGGCAACGCTGTTTGATGGGATGGGAGTGTGGTGACCGGGGGGCTCCACAAGGTGGTCCGCTTGGAACTAAAACAGAACGGGAAAGACGGGTGTGGTGTCCGTGTTGGCAAGACTGGCCAAGGAGGCACCGGCAGGTTGAGTTGGGCTGTCCGTGGTGGGCTCCAGAGTGTCATCATCATCACTGTGAGGCCTTGGCATTGGTGGCAGGAACACGGTGGTCGAGTCCCGAGGACAGACAGGTGACAACAGAAACAAAACTCCGCTCTGTGTATTTATTAAAGAACTCATCGTCAAAGTGACGTCCACGTTAGAAATCCTAAAAGTACGTCAGGGTGGTCCTCCTCGGCCCCCTCGAGTGGCGCGTGACGTTCTGCGTGCTTTTGCTTGCTGCCCGGACACACCGATGCTGGCGGCTTTCCGTTTCCTGAGTGGCATCGTCTTCACGGGCCTGCAGATATGACAAAAAAAAAGACTAACAATGGAGCTGCAAGGCAGACGATGCGACACGCAAACCGGCCCCCCGTACTTCATGCGTGGCCCAGTGGGCACACGGCATGTGTTGCTCTCGCAGGCCAAACGACATCTGGTGGGTTGGTGAAAGTTCTGTTAGAAGGAACAGCAGACATGTGACAGAAGTCAGCTGATGGCACCCTCTGGAGTCACGTGACATCATGTGCCAACAGAAGAGACCTGGTGGGCAGGGGCGCCAACACGAACCGAGACAGCAGGCCACGCTGGGTGATGTGCCCATTTGAGGAAGATGATGGGAGCCACAGGTGGGCCCCCAGAGGTGTGGGGCAGCACCAGCACTGCCCAGTAGTGCTGCACAAAGCTGGTCCTGGCAGAGTGGCACACATGCCATGCACTTCGTGTCTCATTTCTGAAATGCCCACAAAGCACTCTTACTTACTGTTGGTCTTCAGTCAAATCCGAATGCAGGATGTCTGAACAGGAGCTACAAGAACAACGAGAAGAGGATGAGGATGAGCTGCACGGGACAACAATTCCTTTAATTTACAAGCCAAGTGTCTCGAGCACACAAAGTAAAACAAAACGTCCCGTTAGTGCACTGAGGGGACCGGCCTCGGGGACGATGACCACAAAGTGTGTCACACAAGTGTGGGTGCCAGCCTGCTTAAAGAGCTCTCCGATGTGCTAAAAGCAAATACGACAGGGCTGTGGCCGGTGAGACGGTCTGAAGCGTGCCAGGGCGGTGGGCTCAGCTGGACCCCCGATTCACATCCTCAGTCAGATTTGCTTTGGCAGACATGAAGATGGCATGGCCTCTGTGACTGTGACCTCTCAGGCAGGCGCGTGGCGTGTGTGTCAGTCTTTCAGGACACTGTTCCCCGTTGAAAGTGACAGGCGGTTGGCATCACAAGTGAGAATCGAGGGACAACATTTGCTTTGGGGGCCATGGCAGCTCACGCCGTTGTGTGAAGGCTCAAGTGACGTCACCTCGGGGGACTCGCAGTGCATCGCTAATTACAAGGCTGCTCCGGGCCAAGTGTGGGGTGGGCGAGACTGGCAGCTATCAGACCACAAAGATGAAGGGCACATGGCCGCCACTTGATCGATGAACTCGGCTCATGTCAAGGTCGGACCCCACACTGGCACGCACAGGCCCACCAAATGAGGCAGCGACTGAATGCCCGCCCAGGACTATGAATAGTAGAAGACGAGCGATCGAGCAAGCGGACAGACCTCCAGAACGGCCTCAGCCGCTCCCCAAGACCCCCAGGCCTGCACATTCTAGAGGCTCCCCTTAGACTGGGGAAGGACACCACGGGGTGGCATTACGAGTGGCACTATGTGACCCAAAGAGCTGGCAGAGTTGTCCAATGAAATGAAGGGAAGAGCAGAGTTGTGGCAAACGAAGAGAAAACCTGAAAGGGTGGCAGGCCTCGTACAGTCCCCTACACACACACACACCGGGCATGCGTGCCACCTTGGAAACGCATCTCAGAGACAAATCTGCACCGGAGCCTCAATGACTAGATGCCCACACGGCACATGTGCCCACCTGCCCTGTGCCCGAGGTGACATCTAGTGAATGACGAGCGACTCCAACTCGATGTCCAGCTACTTGGGCTTCTCCCACTTTTACAGACGCCTGGAATGGCAAACGCTTACCTGCTGGTGGACAGGCAGGAGGCTGCTGGACTGGAGGAATCCCACTGGCCGTCCTCTGCACCCACACTGGCGTGGGGCACCGGTGGGCTGAAGGCTCCGCACGGCCCCTCAGGGTGTCCTGGTGGAGGAGCACACAGTCAGACGTTTGAAGGGGTCCGCACACTCAGGGCATTGGGATTCTGGCTGATTACCTGGCTCAGCGGCTCCACGGTGGTCCTCGTCATCGGGCTCGGCCTTCACGCCCGCCGGTGTCGACTGGTGACGCCCCTTAACTTGCTCAATCAGTTGCTGAAACGCCGTCTTGTTTTGCTTACCTGGACACAAAAACATTGGGTGAGGAGCACACAGTGGTAGTGGTGGCACTCCCAACCCCCCCCCCCCCCGGGCCCGGCGGGGGGGCCCTACAAGGGGGTCAACTCCTTTGCTGGCACCTCACGCCAGTCCTCCCCCTCCTCACGCAGACCACCAGAAAGGGGCTGCTGTCACATGAGGCGGACCCCCCCCAGCACGTAAGTGGCCACTATCGACGCCCACCCTCTGACAGGTCCCCTTGCCCGTGTGCCCAGCTCGAAGACTCCGGTGAAGGACGTTTTCCACATCGCCACTCTAATTAGGTGGCGTAGACGTGTGAAAAGCAAACTGCTTGATGGGCTGCCAGCATCTGTGCCATCACAGTTACACGGGGGCCTTGAAAGGGGCAAATGCATCGAGCCCCCTTCATGGCCCGTTCTGGTTAAATAAACAGAAACAAAGACCCTGTGGACCAAGGCGGACGTGGGCATCAAGACCTCGGTGGGCTAATATTTGTCTGGTGGCCATCAAAGAAAGTAATTAACTGATAAAGACGAGGCAGCGCCGTGTGTCACGGTGTGTGTGTGTCACAGTGTGTGCCACCCTGCTGGCTCAAAGCGGCCAGGTCTTCGTATTCGACGTCTCAAAACTTGTGCACTGGGGGGCCGGGATAAACGAGTGTCACGCACCGCAAACAGTCAATGAGATTTGACAAAACGTGTGGAGAGACCACCGCCGGAGGAGCAAGCAGTAAAAGACCACCGAGTTCTACAACTGACAGCCCTGCCGGATTGGCACAGACAGTGCCAGAGGTTAAGGGTCTCGTAACATGCGCTCGAGTTCTTCGGTGGGTCAGTAAAGAGCCCCTGACCGTTTTAAGAGCGGGAGCCGGGCAGTGCCCTATCCTCGGCGGGCAGCTTGTAAGACCCCAGCGATGACGACGACTCCAAACCTCGTGTGCCCACAAGAGCAGCAGCAGCTTTGTGAATCAGAGACCACCAGCACGCCAGGCACACTCACTGGCATACACTCAATGAAGGACTGGTGGGCACAGGGAGCCATCAGAAAGTAAAGTCACAAGGAGGATGGTGGTCCTCGGTGACACTCAAGCACGTCAGGAAACCCCGGGAGACCACGTCCTCCGATTGGCCTTGCAGACGTCCCGCTGTGGACCCCGTTAGACGGGATGCTGGCGGCCATCTTAAAGCATTAGGGCATCAAAACTAAAATATCAAATCAAGCGGCAGCTTTGTGGGCTCCTCCGGCTAAAGACACGGCAGTGCCCGGCAGGGTGGCGAGGGTTTGTGTGGCACCTGAACTGCATGGCCTTTCACCAAACCCCACACATTCACTCAGTCCCACCACTTAAGTGCAGGACTGCGGGGGTCCACACACCATTCAGGCGGCTCACTCCCACTCACAAGCCCACCCTCCTGGACGGTGGGCCACTTTACAACAACCAGGGACGAGACTAACGGAGCCCGAAGATGCCATGTGAACGTCTTCCTGGCCCGAATGCTTTTGGTGGGCTTCATGCCGATGTCACCCTCGATAAACAGAACGTTCTCACTGCTAAACCTGAAAATGCCCACCGGGGGGCTCGTTTCACTAAAAGTGAAGTGCAGTCGTCAAGCGGCCCCCTCCCCTTTTCTTTTAAACAGCCTGGAAACGCTCAGCTGAGAATCTACACAAACACGTGCGCGTCACACGCCGGCGTCACCAATGTCACCGCGCCGCCCAGCAGCTTCCTTTGGAGCGGCTCGTCAGTGGACAGGAAGAGCTTTTACCCTCCTGAAAGACCACCGGGATCTTCTGTAAGGAAAGACACTTACGATACTGAGCGTGTATCTCATCGATTTCTTCTTCGCTTTGGTTCTTTGAAAAGAGCATCACCTAAAAAACAAACAGAAGGCAACGTGACGCACTGTGACCAGAGTGACGTGCGTCCGAGACGCCAAGGACAGTCACCGCACTTTCACACTTGGGGACACACGCTGGCCTGACGTTTTATAAACCCGCCGTTAAAAACGCAGCCGTCTCACACGTCCAGAGTGACCTGAACGTGACAACGCACAGCGAAAACCAGTCAGGGTACGGACATCGAGATCCCCTTGGCACACAATCCAAAGGAATAGCGAATACCCGCAGGCAGACCCATCGGCCCACCGGAGTCGACTTCTCCGTGCTGATCACGAACCGTTCTGTCCGATGACCTGCATGCCACGCACTGAGACGAGGACATCTGACCTGACATGACGGCGACCGCATGGTGACACAGTAAGCTGAGGAACGCACCGTCTTGGACTTGCTGTCCAGCCGCACCCTCTGCTTCTCGTTCTTTTCCACTTCTTTGACTATTTCTTGTACTGCGGGAAGAAAAAAAAAGAAAATTCATCCACAGTTTGATTCAAATGACGTCACGGTGCCACTCACAGACATTACCAGGACAGCAAGAGTGCCAAGCGACGGCCCAGTGTGGCAAACTCACCCAACTGCATCCTGAAACGTCAAGCTGAACTCCTCGAGCAACTCGACAAAATGAGCTTCTATGACAAGTGCGGGAGCGCCACCCTTCAGACCACGTCGCTGGCACCCCAAGCTGTAATCTTTGTGTCCCTTGATGGACCAACCTGTACACCAATGAAATGTTCGAGTGATGCTGACCCGGTAATCCCAGAGGACACGTCAGCATCTCCCCCCCTCAGACGTCAGTGCCCCCCGCGATACACGGAATAATCTGGACAGTCAGGACCACCTGTCATCGTCCTAACCAGGTCATGAGGATGGTCTTTCGCCCACACGCCCACTTTCTTTGGTTCCAGGTGCGTTTTATTTCTTAGACGAGTGTTTGGGGGCTGCGTGAAAGAAGAGCCCCCAAAAGGCCCACCATGCACTGCTGTAGTAAATCACAGTCTGGGAGAGCAGATTGTTGAGGTGGTCTGCAGACCCGTTTGGTTTGTGCCTTCATTTGTCACCTCAGGTGACTTACACAGAGGCCGACGGTGGCCTGAGTAACAACTTCACCCTGGGGGTCCGCCGTATGGCAGCACCGAGACCGCTGAACGTGGAGGCCGTCGAGTCGGATGTGCAGGAGGCCCGGCGCTGAGGGACACCTCCCCTCTCGCTTCATTAGTGTGGTGTCACCATAAAGTTGATCAACTCATCAATCAATCGATCGATCCACAGGTGTGACAGTTAAAATGGCGACGAGTAAACGCGTGCTAGCAGGGAAGGAGAAAAGTCACAGACAAACGAGCTCAAGGAAGGAGTGTCACTCTGTCTCTTGAAGGGACACGTCTCAGGTGGTCACTCAGCAACTCGTCACACGTCAGGTCACAAGCGGGACCGTGAAAGGTTCGGCTGAAGAGGCCTGGCCGGCCATCGGGACCACCGGAGAAGCCCAGAGTGTCAGTCATTCCGTCCACATCAGCCTACTAAGATGAAGGTCCCCCAGACAAGTCGCTGCCCACCTGGCTGTACCACACCCGCCCCACTCCAGTCATCTCTCCGTCCGAGGCCACAGATGTAATAAAAGAGTAAACATACAAGGCATATAAGTGGGCATTTGGGACCCTCGGTTCAGGTCTACGCCATAGAGACACTCAAAGTGACAACGGGGGGCTCTTCCACTTGTGCTGAGAAGACTGCGGATCACACGCTGTGACATCCTGGAAACCGAGCTGGAGGGGACACTTGCCTGTCACTCTGCCACCTAATAATGGACTGCATTTCAGTGATAAACGATCTTCTACAAAGACCACCTGCACAAACGAGTCCTTTAGGTGTAAGATAAGCGATGACAGATGTGACGGGGATGAGAAGAGCACCTTGTCACACACCTGTACAGACTCACAATCGAAAACCGGATATGCGGAGGGGGGAGACATCAAAGACGGCGCTTATGGCGACTGATAAGGGTCCGCATCATAAAGGAGTCTTCATCAGCACTGATAAGGAGACCACAAAAGGACAACGAGGGAGCGTGCCAAGCAACGGCCCACCTTCAAGTAGCAAATAAAGCAGACGTGCCGCACGTGGCAACAAAGGTGACAACGTCGAGGACACCGGCGTCTCCACCAGGCACTCAACTTGTCACAAGGATGTCTGGAGTGACTGTCCTGTTCAGGTCAAGCCCCTCTATGGCCCTTAAACTGCCAGTCTCTGAGACAATCCCACCGTCTACTGACTTCTCAAACCTGCTTTATAGTTTGGGGGTCCCTCTGAGCAGGGGACATCCGAGAGGACAGCAGGGAATTGTGACATACGCTGTCCTAGCAAGGCACAATAAGGCGTCACCGGGGAGTGACACACCTTGAGAGTGTGACAGGCAGTCTGGGAGTACAGAGGTGGCAGTGGCATAGTCAGCAAGAACTCGAGTGACAGGAGGAAGAGACACGGAGGGTGACAGACAGGGCCTACTCAGGAGTGGCAAACCAGGGGGCAGTCATCCTGCTTGGCAGACTGGCCCAGCGAGGCCTTCGCTCTCTCAGGGTTCATCCCTGCCTTGGCATCAACACTGGCCTGCAACAAAAGCGCCTCCTAGTGTCTATGAAGAGCCCTTCGTGGTGAATGTCTTGTAACACACCAGGACCGCCACCAAACGGGGGGGCGGCGGGTGGGCCGCTGGTGGGGCTGGCCACACAAACACAGAACACCGACATCTTCCAGATGGCCGGAGGACTCGCTGGGAAAGAGGGGTGCCGCCCAGAGTATGGTTGCCTTTCTCATGAAATCCTTTAGCAAAGAATGGGAAAATAAGTGGGAGCTTCCGGAATGCAAAAAAAAAAAAAAACCACAACATTATCAGGAACAGAAGGTAAAAAACAAAACAAAAAAAACAAAAACCATGGAATAAAACGGGAGCCACGCCCCCAAACGCAACTTCACACGGACACCCGAAGACCGCCAGGGTCCCACTCGTGGACTGCGACGTCGTGGAGTTCACTTCATGTATGCGATGACTGTGCGCTCTGAGCGGGACGCGCGCGCGCGCACAGAGAGACAGAGAGAGAGAGAGAGAGACGCAGACGCGCGCGCGCACAGAGAGAGAGACGCAGACGCGCGCGCACAGAGAGAGAGACGCAGACGCGCGCGCGCGCGCACACACACACACACAGACGCAGGCACACGTGCGCGCGCACACAGACACTCTTCTTCCTTTCTCTGTCCTGTCTTAGTGTGACGTTAGGCAGACAGGCATCTCCTATCCGCGTGCCCTAAAGATGCCCACTTCCTTACGGTGGCATTGTACTTCCAGCATCAAACCCGATTAATATTGTCATGGCAAGTCACTGTGATGTCACACTATGCAACTATCCACTGCCACTGAAGTCACTTAGTGTGACAAGGGCCCAAGTTAAAGATGTCACAGTTCTCTTCTGCCTGCACCACTGGAGACTAAGTCCTGGGGATGAGAGCCATAAGGTCACCAGAGCAGGGCTGGCTGGCTGGCTCTTATTATCTCAACAGAAAACCACCCCGAGTATCGACACTGCTAAAGTGTGGCCCACCTACACCCCCTGCAGTGGCACAGCCTCAGGGGGACCCTGCAGGAATCCAGACGTACACCCATCCTGTAACTCTGGGACAGACCCCGAACTCTCAGGAGCCACAGATTAATTATAAATATCGAGCCCCCCATTGTGAAGTACCACACACAGCATCAGTGGGCTTTGTGCCCTCAGACCCGAACTCTTCTCTAACGTTTCAGTCATCATCTGTGGCTCCGACGCTGATCTTCTGGTCATAAAGGAGGCTGTGACGATGGCGATTGACAAGGAGAACTCACTGCAGAATTACAGGACTTGGGGGGTCTTCGAGCGCCTCCTCCTCTCACACGACTGGCTCAAAAACTAATCAGCCAATTTAACTCAAGACACTCAGACAGACGCATGCCCATCACCAAGATATTGATTTGGGGATCAGGGGACCCTAAAACATCAAGACCTGTCGAAAACTGGAGAGTAAAAGATTTGACCAATCCAAAGCTTTCACTCCTCCCCCCAGACAACAGGTTATGGGGGGCACAAAGCAAAAATGTGCCCACCAGACGATACACACGGTAACTCCCATCATGCCGCTGGGCACATAAGAGGGAATGAAGAAAGATCTCATCACAATTATTATTTATACCAACACAACGTCACGAACAAAACCAAAGGAAACCAACGTGCCAGCGACAGACAGAAAAGGGCCACACTGCCAAATGTGCCCAGAGGAACGTCGTAAGACCACGCCTATAATGACAGATCTGCCCGCTGTCAGCACCGACTGCCCAGGCGGGAGGACACACAAACTCTTGACGCCTCGGTGCCCCTCTCTGGCACTGAAGGCCAACGTTTAAAGAGCTGACAGCGGGGAGGAAGAGGAGCGAGACGTGAAGCAAAGCTGCGACTGGTCAGGTCACAAGGTGACCAACACGGAGTTGGCAGAAAGGCTGAGTGGAGGTGTTGTGTGGCAGACGAGCAAGAGGGTCACCAGCGTGAAGGTGTGCATGTTAGGGTGGCATGAAAACAATGGCAGTCAAACCAAAGGCGGCCAACCCTGGCCGAGAGTTTTGGGCCCTGGGGAAAGGCCATGAAGCTGGTGACAATGAGCGATGACGGATGAAGCTGCCCAGTGTCGAGTGGCCGAGTTCCTGTGCAGAGCTCCGCTGGGATGTCAGTAGTCTTCCTCCATCCATGACCAGGCCTGGAATGTCGGGCGTTCTGGAATGAATTACTGCAGCGCCAAAGTCTGACGCAGCTGGCAGACAATGAACGTCAGCGTCACTCGACCGACGCTCTCTTCAACTGTCTGCTGCAGACCACAAGTAGGCCTCTGACCGGATATTTGTTGGGTGGTGGCCGACTCGACACATTCCTAACGATGGCGTGTGTGTGTGTGTGTGTGTGGGGAAATGCCAGGGACACTGCAGCTCCCGATGGAAATGTGCCTTCATGTCGGATGCCCACCAGTATTCCGAGTTCAGATATTTAAGCTGCACACACAGGATGTCCGCTGGCACCGGCTTAAGAACTGCATGCGTGACTGAGCTGCAGGTGGGCACATTACATTAGCGTATGATTCATATAACTGAGCACAAGGCACTCTCAAGTAGAAGGGCAGTAAAGGCTTCAAACCCCAATGGTGCCCTTCAGTGCAAGGTGGGTACCCCCAGTACTACTGTAGTGAGCGGTTACCTGTTTTGGGATTTAGAGAGTCGCACTGGGCATTGTACATGTGGAGAAACTCCTGATGCCGCTTCACCAGCTGCTGTCTGGGGCCCTGGGTGGGCAGGCCGAGCTCCTTCAGTCTTCTCCGTAACTCCTGGTCAGAGAGGAGGTCATACACGACTTTAGCCATCGGCTTCCGTTTGGTGAAGGAGCTGAAAGGAAATCAAAAAACATGAGGGCTGGCACTGCCATCAGAGGTCATCATTACCTGGCGGCAGAACGAAAAGCTGTTCATTAATCTTCACATAGCGAAATGTAGGAAGAAAAAGCAAATCTGAAATCAGAACTAATGCTTCATAAGGAGAAGACAAACAAACAACGGGCAAGCAGATGAACAAAATAAAAGAAGTGCCAGCATCCGCACAGACATCGTCACCAATGCGCCAGACCACCTGTGGCTTCACATCGTGACCGCACTGCAGCGGCATTGTGCTTAGAAGACAATGAGACACACGACACACTTCGCTCTTCTTTCAAATCTTTAACAACACAGGAGGCACCACAAGTAGAGTTGGGCGAAGGAGAAGCACACGGGCAAGAGCAACAGACCCACGGGAACGAGAAGAACGTGACGATTCGGGAAATTCCTGAGAGGAAAACACAATCTTGTACAAGGATCTGGAAAAACGGGACCCCTAAATCAGCAGCAGCGCAGCCCACCGAGTGCAGACGCTCCTTAGGCAGAGAAATTGTATTTAATGGAGGATGAGCAGTCGTGCCAAGGCACAGTGGTGGGCACAAGTGTCACCATGCCAAGGCAAAGTGATGGGCACAAGTGTCACCTTTCAATGTGCCAAGGCACAGTGACTGGCACAAGTGTCACCTTTCAATGTGCCAAGGTACAGTAATGGGCACAAGTGTCACCCTCAATATGCCAAGGTACAGTGACGGGCACAAGTGTCACCTTTCAATGTGCTAAGGTACAGTGATGGGCACAAGTGTCACCTTTCAATGTGCTAAGGTACAGTGGCAGGCACAAGTGTCACTATGCCAAGGTACAGTGACAGACACAAGTGTCACCCTCAATGTGCCAAGGCACAGTGACAGACAAGTGTCACTTTTCAATGTGCCAAGGTACAGTGGCAGGCACAAGTGTCACTATGCCAAGGCACAGTGACAGACAAGTGTCACTTTTCAATGTGCGAAGGTACAGTGACGGGCACAAGTGTCACCTTTCAATGTGCCAAGGCACAGTGACGGGCGGGCAATTCACAGGCAGATTAAAGAGAAGAGGTGAAAAGGCACCGCCAGGCCGGCCGCTCCAAACACAAGCGTTAGACGCCTTAATGCCACAGCAAACAATCTACAGAGACGTGCAAAGTGGCCATCCCAGGACCCAAACGGGTCACGATGGGCGATCACAAGGGACATTGTGAGAAATGCGCAGATCTCTTCCGCATTACCGTCAACTGGAGTCAATGGGGGGGGGGGGGGGGGGGGCGGACGGACCCCAACGGTGGTGTAATCGGCTTGAATGTCCGGCTATCTGGATGAAGGCCCATCAGTCCAGTGACACACAAGTCGAGCGACACGTTAAAGCGAAGCGATTCTTTTCTGACGTACATTTCAAGCTGTTCCCTGCCAGGCCTTCGGTGCTGCACTCCACACTTGTGGCCCCCGAGACCCTTTACGTTGCCTTCTGTGCAGACGGGTGACACGATGCCCCGCCTTGGCTCTCATTTGCTACTGCGGCGTCTTCACCGTTTTGGGTGTGGTCAGCCCCTTAGCCTCTATTGGCTCTCCAAACCCGGGGCTCCTCCCACATGGTGTTCTACAGCTTTTTACAGCAAAGATGAAAAGAACAAGCAGACGTGACGACTGCCACACACGAGGGCACCCGGAGGAGCCATTTACTGCCAAGTGCCAGCGTGTAAAAGTCCCCCTCAAGAATCATCGTGATCTGTGGACCACCACAGATTAAGCAAGTGAGGCCTCCGAGCAGAAAGCAGTTTGAATCCTGACAGTATGAAGCCCGAGGGATGAACACAAACCGAGAGGGAGGCCATCACGCCATAAAAATACAACTTGCAGCTCTCTAGAGAGCGATGCCCATGACCTGCTGCTGCTTTGGCTAGACACCCCAGGCCTAGAGAGCCAAGTGAATGCCATCTGTCTGGAGTGAGGAGGCCCGTTTTATACCCGCGTCACTATTTTGTCTTGCCGATGCTTTAATGGACGTGTGAGCTCGCGTGTGATGTGATCCTTGGCCTTCAGCGTCTAATCTCGTTTAAGTGAGCCTTGAGTTGTATTTTAAACAACTTTCAAGATGAACGAAATCCCCGCCTTTCTAAACGCCAGTCCTGCAGTGGCGAGAGAGACAGGAGGCTGCTGGGATGCCCTTCACTTCTTAGTCAGGCCGACGTCAACTGGAAAGGCCTTCTCGGGTCGAAGAAGGCGAATCCATCGGCGGCGTTACTCGAGCTGGCAGCTTCAAGAAGCTTTTTAAGATGCAAAGCGCAGCGCCAGGCCTTTAGTGTGTGGTTTGTAGTGAGAAGCTAAGCGGGCACAGACAGATGGCACGTCAGCAGCGACGTCACATGTGGGCCACACAAGGCTTTGAAAAACTCTTCACCTGGCTAAGACATTGAAAAGGTTTACAGCATCCAAAGGAGGGTTGGCAGCTCTAGCAGTGGTGACACTTGCGACAGATGGCTTCTTACAACAGTCAGAGCCCCGCGCCACACCCGGAGGTACACACTTTAGGCATACAGCGCCTTTCCCAAGCGCTCACCTTCTCAGACACTCTTTCTTTTCATCCCTTGCCAGGCAGCTGTCCAGATGTCTGTTAATAAATTGCTCCGGAATGTTCACTCCACACACGGGACACTCCACTGCAAGAGGACCAACAAGTTCAAGGCTGTTTAGAAGAAAAAGACACGGGGCGGGGGGGGGACATACAGAAGACAAAAGCACTGAACAAAGAACTCAAGTGTTGTATCAAACTGGTGTCCTGTCACCTCAGCAGTGACAAAGGCTCAAATCGGTGGC
Organism: Polypterus bichir lapradei; assembly: GCA_026402145.1. NCBI lineage: Eukaryota > Metazoa > Chordata > Cladistia > Polypteriformes > Polypteridae > Polypterus > Polypterus bichir. The sequence goes on along the minus strand of JANRMT010062840.1, from coordinate 58,090,139 downwards.
AGTTTGACATGAGCTGTGGTTAACTGGGCTTCACTAAAGCTCAGGCCAAATGCTAACCGCTGCGCCGCAGGGCCACCTTCAACATGCGGCCATCGCCGCTGCCCCCGCTGTTAGAAAGCAGTCAGTGTTAACAAGTTAAAGACCCTTGTCAGTCAGTCAGTCCCACACACACACACACACGTGTATCGGACGGACAGACGGACTAAATGTGCTGTTAAGTGGGGTCGACACGCCGCTCCCCCGTGCTGGACGCGGTGGTCTATGAAGGCCGCTCTGGCTTTCTCTATGGTTGCCTGAACTTCTTTATCTTCTCAGGTGTACGAGGTGGACCCCCAAGCCCTCTCTTGCCTTTGTTCTCGTCTTGTTACACACACACACACTCGCTCGCTCGCTATGTGTCACAACGTCACTTACCTTTCACCGCATCCTTCACCTTGCAAGATGTCGATGGCTGCTCGAGAGTGTCGGCCACGCTGGCCGAGGGGGGCATCTCTGGAGGTTCGCACTTCACTTTGTCTCCCGAGGCAGCTGGTGAGTCGAACTTAAGAAACTCATCAATGAGCCGATTCTCCTGCTTTACTCCGGTGGTCTTCTTGTGATCGAGGGGCTTCACTTGCCGTGGCACTTGTGGCGACATTGGGGGAGACTCCAAGTTCAACTTCAGCAGCTCGTGCCTGAGGAGAACACAAAGAATTGAAATGCGGCACAGAAAGGGTCCGAGTTCTCACAAAAGAAACGAGTTAACAGCCAAGTAGACGTGCCCAGCATATCACAGCATGGCAGGCCCCTTAACGCCTGTGGGTACTTTGGGGTCCTTAATCAGAGGCCTGTCCCAGCTGCTGCCGCAGTGACATTTGGGTTCTTTGTTTCAGTTGGCATTTCTTCCTTCACTCTTAAACAATGGCCTTCCACAGTTTTAACCGCCATAACTGGATGCCACCTAACTTGGCACCATTTACACCAGTGGGGGTCATCATGTCCTAATGTGCTTCTGGCCTCACAAAAGAAAACGGACGAGAAATACGCTCACGTGGCAGAATGAGGACACTAAGGAGCCACCAAGTGAAACACGGGGTCTGCAATGAAAATAGAGTCAACAGTGAAAAGGCCATTTAGAGCCCCTCTGTGTGGCTTATCTCGACGCCAGGGTGGCACAGACTGACAGCTCTGCGGCGCCCCTCTGGAGTAACAGCGGGCACAGCACCAGTACAACACGCCCTTCTCTTCTCTTGTCCTATTCATGACTGCAGTGGGCGCATTAAATTGAGAAATAAAAGCGAGGACATCAAAAGGCCTTCACGGGGAAAGAAACGAATGACTCGGTGGGACTGGTTCATCGCGAGGAGCCGAGCCACTGGACTCAAGGCCCTCTGGTATTCACGGGGACAGACAGACAGATGGCACCACAAGCACATGGTACTAAATCGGCCCTCGCAGAGCCCCACTCGCACTCGGCTGCCTGCAAAGGGTCGCCATTCACTTTCGACAGGACGATTAGTGGCGGGCATGCTGCACAGCCTCTATAAACTGGCAAGGTTGGTCTGCTGCTGCCGTTCATTTGAGTTGCTATGCCCAGGCCTTTACCCTGCGAACGTTAACTGAACCGTGGACCGGGACCCTAAAGGCCCAAACGGAGAACACGGACCCCACCGAGGTGTTCAAATCAGCCGCCACACTCCACACCGCTCCGCTCCGTCCAGGTGTTTTAGAAGAAGCGTTTCGATCCGTTCGGCCTTTTATATAAACACAGTAGGCGACCTGGAACTTAAAAAGTGGTGTGAGGTGCTGAGCGACGGCATGGCACACCAGTCAGGCTGCAGTGAGACAGCGGGTATCAAATACCAGAGCTGAGATCCAACAGCACAGGCTGTGCCACTTCAGCTCAGCCCAATCTGTCACCTCATAATGTTTCACCCAAAGTGGCATCGGTGTGGCGTGCATTACCTCAGACGGCCGCCGTCTTCATTCCCAACAACTTGTGCTTTGTTGTCTGTGATTGGTCAGTCGGTAACCCGTCAGCAGTGCAGAACTTCACGTCATCGAGCTCCTTTTTACGTCTTCCTCAGTTGCAGTCATTACAGGTGGTGTCGGACCCCCCCCCCGGCCAGCATATAACTGAAGGACTCCTGGCACGCCTGGCATTGCCACGGGCAGGTGATGGACTTGTAATTGTGATCTGTAGTTGGCTCTTATGATCTAACGTTTCTATCCAAATTACAGAAGCGGCGGGCGGTGAGTCACTTCAGAAATATGGAATTTCAAAGAGCAGTAAAACTTTCCAGAGAATATGGAATGAAATGTCAGAATGAGGGGGACGAGATTAACCAGAAACACATTTGGAAATCTCCTTCAGCCGACTCGCTGCATTCTAACATGTGTTTGGAGTTAAATCAGAAACGACCAAGACAAAGATCTGATGGGTAAGCACAGACATATGGCGGCGAGGAGTGGAGCTCGCCAGGCAGCTCTGGCGCGACTCCTCCGACGGGCAGCGGGCGACACAAAGCCGCGTTACGATGGCTTGAAGCTTCTTCATCCGTCATCTCTTCTCATTCCATTTGTCACGTCGTGCCCGATTTTAACGAGGTCATACATCTCTATATGGAATGCAGTCCATCCAGACGGGCAGGTGTTCGCCTCCATCAGTCTACCCGAGGACTTCAAGCACCTTAAACGCCTGCGTCGAGTGTTTGTCGTGCCACCACCGAGTGGGTCGGTAAAGTGGTCTACGTTGTAGTGCCCTCTCTCCAAGGGTGTGTGTGTGCCATCACTAACATTCCAAACAATGAACGTGGACCCGGGAGATTTTGCTAGCAGGGAGCCGGAATGTGCGCGGCTTTGTTAGGACCAGTCACTAAAACGCTCGTCCGCCGTCGACGGGGCTCTTCACAGTACTTTAGGACGATTTCTGTTCACGTTTGGAGTCGAGCCTCTAAAAGGTCACTCAGGGCAGCGCAGCGAGCTACGAAGGTCTCACTGCCCGCTTATCCGTGTTAGGAATTCCCTACTTATGCAGGTTTTTGTTTTGTCCCGCCTTGTGGCATGTTGGGGTTTTTTAGCCACAGAAAGTGGTTTAAAATTGAAAACAAATTCAAAAACAGAACGGGATCATTTTTTTGAAAGAGAATGCCAAGTAACAGCAGCAGATTTCTTCAGCGAGTAAGAGAAGAACCCAACACGTCGCTTGTGGTGCCAGTAAAAGGGCCATTTCAGGTGACAGATTAACAAACACCCAGCACGTCCTGACAAATGCCAAGACCAGAGACTGGGCAGGAGTCGGAAGGCGAGCCTCGACTACTCACTACTGGTGGCACTGGAGAGTGGCGACGTGTCACAACTAAGTTTCACAGGTGACAATAATGACCTGATAAAACTATCTGACACTACTGAGGGTGACAATCCAGCGGACAACTCTGTAAAATCTTAAAAGGGCAGTGCATTTCAAGGGCTATCTGAGTAGCGAGTGTGCCCGCTGTACAAACACATCAACGACATGCCCGTCACACATCTGGGTATCAAAGGCACTACAAACCTCGCCAGCTTGAAGCTCTTAACAATTTCATCCAGTGCTCGGTTGTTCTTCAAATCGGACTCCGTCATGGCCTGTAATGTTAAACAAAAGTACAACAATGCATTGTTAAAATCAGAGCAGCAACACAATGGTGCCAATTCAAAGGACAACGCAGGTCTTCTTTGTTAAAGATTTGTGTTCCACATCTCAGTAGACGCAGCGCTACCACAGGGCATTTGTCTCCTTCCCGACTTCCTGCGCCACGTTGGCTCTCAGTGTGCCAAACTCTAGGTGGCGCCAGTATGCCAGCCCTGCAGCTGAAGGTGGCACCACCGCTCACTTTTTCCACGGTGTCAGTTAACTTTATCATCGGGTGTTCACTCGCTTACCACTTGTCTCACATCAGAGCCGCTTCAGGACCTGAAAAGACTGGCAAAGACCTGGAAGGGGGCAAATACTATCGCACAGCGCCAATATGGGCCCAGCGGCTGTCTGCAATAAAACGGCAGTCCTGGCGATTCCTTTAGGCCTTTCTGCCGTTTCCAGGTTCCTAATAAATTTGCCATTCAGATTCGTAAAGAGGCTTCCTGCTGCTCTGACGAGTGTAATTAGAACTGACAAGCCAATGAAAAGGACACGCTCCTTCTTTTATTAACCAGGAAACTACTTAACCACGGGCTGCCAACAAGAGTGGGGGCACCAGCTAAATTGGTGCCATCTGTATCCGTATTCTCATCATAAAGTAGGACTTTTTATTAGTAATTCAATTATTGGGGGGGCAAAAAAATAATAAGAGGGGTCCTCAAGTTCTTCTGGCCAGTTGGAACGTCTGACAGAACATCTCATGACTCCCACAGCAGCCACTTGGGCCCCCCGGACCCCTTTAGGTGAGGCGTTAAATCACGAGCAACTTCACCAAAATCAGCGGTGGTGGCGGCACAAGGCCAGGGAAATGAAGCGCCATACAAAGATTCAGACAGAGGGGTCCCCATTAAACCGCTGGAGCAGCAGGGACGTTCACAGAGGCCTAAAGACTTCCTGCCGCTCTCTTGGAGTAAACGAGTGGCGTACCCGCGTAGAAGGAATGGACTGCAGCACTCGGGGAGTCCGCAGAAGAATGGCGGTAATCGGAGCAGCGGGATGAACTTCAAATGCCACTCTTAATGACTCAACGGACAACATCATCAACATCCGAAGAGCGACTTTTAAAAAGAGGGGATTCGCTCTCGTGAGGACCAAAGTGGCGCTTGGCACCGAGGGTCTCCCATAATGCCTATGAAAGAGCACTAGGTTTGAACACGACGCCGGCCAAGCGGGTGTCAGACAGGAGTACCCGCGTTTATTCAGCGTATTGTATTGCCCGGCACAACAAATTGGCTTCCTTTTTCTGGGCTGGGCCTCTCATCAGCTTCGAAGCACAAGATAATCCCCACTGTTAGCGTCTGATGCAGTTGCCCGAGCAGATCTCATTAACTGGCTCCACTGGGGAGAAAGTCCAAGCTTTCTGGATGCCCACTCAAGCCAGCTGACTGCCTGGCACATTCCCCTGGCAGCTCTTTGAAGTGTCTCTTCTGTTTACTGACTGGCGAGTTTAGGAAGAGCCTCACAGACAGACAGTGCCCTCTCTCCTCATTCTAAACGCACCTCATGCCACTTTTAAGCACAACCTTTGGTTTCTTATGAAATTCTTCATCACGGGTCACCGACTGCCAGGGTGGGCTACACGTTCAACTTTCACATTTAAGAATCATCAACAACGTTCAGCTTCTAAAGCAAACCCTCAAAATCCCCAGCACTCCTCCTGAGAGCGGCACCACTGGCAGGGATGGAAAAAAAAAAAAGAGGAAGACGGCTCAGCCCTGCTGTCTGCCAACGAGCCCGAGCGGCACTACAACAATAAATACAGAAAAAAGAAAAAAAAAAAACAAAAAACACAAATCACTGCGTACGAAGACCACCATCCTCAATGTGTGGCGCCTGCAATATGCCATCCCGTCTCCCGGGTGGGTCCCCGTTAAGTTAATCTGCCCACTCTAAGACCTGGCAGCAGGCGGCTCACCGCACTGCGAAACACGCTTTGAGCTGCGGGGTCTGCGTCGGACCACCACACTAACGCCCACCCTCTACTGGTTCTACGGGGTTTGTGCATCACTTATGGACTCCTGGCGTTTGGGGTTTTATTTAGCAGCGGAGCCGAACTCAACTTGCCAGTGACAGCGGCGGCCATTCCACATGCAGCGGGTACGCGAGGTCCCGTAAGTCAAATACACAAACGAGATAGCGAAGTAAACATCGGTGCGGTTTTAACAGGCAGACGTTACTGCACTGCTGACGGAAAATGTCACTAGCGGTCACAGCGGCTCCGCGTCCCCAAACGTCACCGTCCTCCTCAAACATTCAGGCAGTCATTTCAGATTTTAAAAGAGCAAACGTGCTCTCCATTTGTAGTCGACACGCACTGCACTGCGACGGGGGGACAGAATACGATAAAAACCCCTGAAACTGGCACAGTGGCACACCTAACCCTACCTGCTCCAGGGGTCCGCACGACTGACAGTATAAAGAAGACTTGAACACCCAAACCAACGTGCAACGTGTCTCCAGGGGAAGCACCTCAAGTGAAGCTGTGGGCTGCACGGGGGCAGAAGATGCCCACTTAGCGTACGCGTTGTCAACCTTTGCTTCACTGGCTGTGCCTTTCAGGGGTCTCTGCAGTGCACCGGACCCCCACAATGTGGTTCACTTGCTGCTGTTAAAATTCCGTAAAACTCTCGAGTTACACTCCAATGAAGCCAACAACTCAGACTCACTGGTGGCACAGCGGAGCAAAGCGGGTACAACTCCTCAAAATGGCCTCTTAAGGTGGGAGTCCCGTCAGCCGTCTTGAGCGCCGCGCGTTTCTCCAACGTTTGGAAAATAAAGAATTCAATCAAACGCATCAGGCGGATTAGAAACAGCAAACCGTTTTAAAACTGAACAGTCGGGTCTGCGCCATAAACGATGACCCAAAGGCCAGAGGGCATCGGATGAGTGGCGCTAAAAAAGGACAAGAGACAACACCTGGTGGGACACTGGAGTCGTGAGACCCCCCGTCAGCCCGGTGACTCGAAAGCGCCAGACGAGAGTCGCAATGTCAACAGGAAAGTCCTAACAGAGTTAAAGAAACACGGGGGACTCAAAAGGATTTCAGTGGCCATCACGTTCAACACACGGACCGTAGGTGGCACAGGAATTGTCCCCAAAAATCACCCAAGTACAAACATGGCAGCAACATTTGGGTTAACGTCATTCTGACTCGCCACGTAAAGAAGGGGATAAAAATAACCAAAGACTGGAGCGCCCACTCTGTAAAGAGTACAGATGAAGACGACACTCTCGCTCGAGCACACGCTCAGGTCTTCTAGAACGACAGGAAGATCAGTGAAGTGCCCACAAACCGGCGGGTTTAGCTCGAGGCGGCGCGTACCTACGATGATTTGTTTCACGAGTTACAAATCCCCCCCCGCCCCGCCAGTCAAACATTGCCACCTTTGACTAGAGACAGACGCACATGGCGGTGCCAACGTGTGAAGCCCTCTTCAGTAATCTAGGCTTTTAATAAGGAGACACGAACGACACGCAGGGTACTCACCAAGCTGCACAAAGGGCACTGCGTCTTGTAGGAGAGGAATTTCCGAATGCAGAGAGAGCAGTCTGCAAAGCAAAGGCACACGAGGGTTAGTCCGATGCCAGCCGCTGCCCTCGAGAGCCGCAGGACAAGCAGCTTTGACGTGTGATTGGTGACTATGGCAGCGTCTCGTCACCCGTGTCACCTGTAGGGCTGCAACTAAAGATTACTTTGGCAGTCGACTAATCGCTCAATTTATTTTTCTGTTCGTCACGATTATTTCATGCCTGCGACCTGTGGTTGCACAACCCGTTGTGGGCTCCAGTGCCCGTCTTACCTCATCTGCTCACGTCTGTCCACCCGTGAATGTCAGCCTGATGTCTCTGCATTAATAATAATCAAATTAAAACAACAACCAGTGAAACACATGCATTTGAAAATAATCCGATGTTTTATATTCGTGTGACCATCAGAATAAAAAAAAGAAAGAAAGAAACACATTAAATATACTGTACGATACAAACTGAAGTCTTAAACACAAAGCGGGCATTTAACTTCACCAGCAATGGCCACTGGTGGGTCTTAAAGTTCATTAAAGATTCCGTTCACGTACTCCCGATTGCAGTGCAGCAGGCGAGCGTTTCGACGAGCTCTGCTGTGAGGCTGGCGCTCCTCTCTGAGCCGACGTCGAGGGAGCAGAAAGACACGAGGAGGATTTGACAGACAGACGAGTTTTAATCAGTGTTGTAGTTTAACACATCATGTACTATATTATACCAAAATAAAAAATAATAACGGACTAAAATACGCCGTGAAAGACTCCGCAACACAAGTGACCCGGCGTTAGTTACTGATGGTTTACTATTCATGTGAACTCAAATATTATACGAAAAAAGAGGAAAAAAAACCCGAGGACGGCTCAGCTGCTCCTATCCACTCGTCTACCGTACGTCAGCAAACACAACTGAAAGCGTACTCACTTAACCCTTAAACCGCCGCCACAACTGGCTACAGTCCGTCTCCAGTGCACCGCGGATCAGTCGTCTCTGGCACTGCCATCGTCGGCGCTGACCTCTGTGTGTTCGCATGGCCCGGCGATTTACTGAATTTCAACAATGAACATTTAATACTCGATTGCTGCTTACAGTTCATTGGCAGGCTGTAAAATGACGAGTGTTGCAGTAACTGTGATGCTCTCTGCATGTCTTCCATTAAAATGTCACATTTTCTTTGTGACGTTTACTTAAAAAGCGCAGCTAAAAAGTACGTGGGGTCCAGGGGTGCATTGAAAGTATGTGGCGGTTTAAGGGTTAACCATCGTTGTCCATACCTTGATAGTCACCTTATGGTACAGACAGGTGGCACTAACTTTACCTCTCGCGAGCCGGTGGCATCACAGCTCCAGGATGCCCGTGTGGCGTGGCAGTGCCGCCGTGAACAGAAAGCTCCGCTTGCCATAATCTCATTCGACTTTTCTTCTTCTTTTTCGGTGAGCTGCTCCCTCACTTTAGAAAGTTTATTTCTCTATTTTTTCCGTCTCCTTCCCCCGCCTCGCCATTCCAATCACGTTTATGTTCCTCTTCATTGGCAGGACTGTGTGCGTCTTGACAAACTATACGCCCCCCAAAAGTAGGGCACTGCGGTTACAAAAACCAACGGGGTTCTTTGTGACAGGAGCGTCCCTTGAAGTTTGTTTTACGTCGACTAATCATTGCAGCCCTAGTCACCTGTGTCACCTACAGACACACACACAGAGTCACTGCACGTCACCAAGCCCAGAAGCGAAGTCCAGACGATGAGGCGGCTCGACACTAAAATCTGCACACGAGGGGTCTGAAAGGTGGCAGGTGGCCAGACTGCTGCACACGTCTAACGGACCACGAACCGCGACTGGGGGTTTGTCGCCTCGCATCGGCTGGCAGCGTTTCACTTTAACAACTCCCCTTGCGTGGCGACACAACGGTCAGTAAACGTGGTCCTCGCGCCTCGCCACGTGTTTAAGGGGACAGCACACCTGCCAATGTAAAGGTCCTTACTATGCGCTGACAAACAAGTCGGCGGACCTCGTTCAGCTCAGGGGGGCCCAGCAAAGTAACACAAACCGCCAAGGCACCTCCTGTGTGAGCAACGCAGCGGACGGCGGGCTCACTCGGTCACAGCGCAGTGTTGACATCTTTAGGGGACAACCTAAATGGCACCAGCGACAGCAAATCGACGTAACGGCGAAGGTGGGCCTCATCGGCACCGACCGAGTTACGGGATCACGTAAAGCGACGGCACAACACCACCACGATTCTTAGGAACGAGCAGAACGCACGCTTCAGTCAAGGATCAAAGAGAGGACAAGACAAGGGAGGCTTCGGGCGTTTGAGACTTGGCACCGAGTAACAAAAACAAAACAGGAAACCAACCAAACCCACAAGTGCACTTTGGTGCCCACGGAGTCCGCTTCAATAATCCAGCGTCTCAGGGTGGCGATAAAAATCCACAAATCGCCTGCTCATCTCCTGGCAGAGAAAACGTACAAAGCCAGACAAACCACACGGTCGAATAACTGGACATTGCCGTAAAGCCACGCAAACGGGGGCATCCAGTGCCAAGGGGCACACTCGCCAGGTCCTGTCTCCATGCACAGAGCAGCCAAGTGTGCCGATAGGAATGCTGGTGGAGGATGCCAACAGGAGATACGACTCATGCCTGGCATACGACTGACTGTTGGGTGGTCGGAACAGAAAAGAGCGCCATCTCGTGTTGTGACCGATAACAAGCTCGGCCAAGGCAGGCCTTTGAAAGTCAAACCAAACTTCACTGGTAATGCAACCCACCTGACCCGACCCGACACGTGATGTGTGACATGACGTGACGTGACGTGACATCACACGTCACGTCAGAAACCAACGCTTCAAGACGCAAGTCTTCATCCAAAAGCGGGTTCAACAAAATCCTAACAGATCAACGACCAACACAGAGGAACACATCCTTTACATAAAAGAATTAAAAAGAGCGAGGGGCAGAAGAGACATGCCAGGCAAACGAAACCGAGGTCTGCCAGCCTGACCTGGCGCAGTAATCAAAGCAGACGGAGCTCTCACAATGCAACAGACAGACACTCTCGTGGTACAGCGGGCTGGAGCTCAGGGCATCCCGATTCACACGCCAAGGGACGGTTGGTGGAGCGGCTCACGATGGCAGCAACGACTACCCAAAGGGGAAGATGGCAGTCGGCGGCGGCGGCGACTCTGGGCCTCGAGTTACTGGCTCGGCGTAATGTTGGCTACACAATCAGAATTAGGATAACAGAAACGGAAGGGGCCGCGTCACCCAAAGCCTGCCGTGCGAGGACGTCATTTAAACAACTTAGTGATGCCATTAAGAGAGTCGGCCGCACGCGACTCTCATCCGCTTTGGTCCTTCATTTGAAGATGCTGACAGAGTCCAAGAAAAAGACCCTCAGAGCGCCAGTTTACACAGTTACAGGGGCACAGCGTACAAAATTCACAAAATCAGGCGAGTGCCGAGCACTCAACTCCGAAATCGAGACCCTCCGTGACGATGACTCGTCTGCCACCCAATGACTGCTAATCTTGAAGGCCACAGAAGGTTCGACCTGCTTTGTCTTTTCAGGGGCATACGGGGTACACGGGTACAGCGAAGCCCTAACTGACGTGCGGGAGACCACCCACCAACACTCAGACCATCGTCTTCAGGTGAGGTGCGTCTGCATCTACAAGCCGGGAGTGGGCAAAAATAAAATAACATGCAGTACGAAAATGCAAAAATACAGTGTGCCAACTCCAAGGTGGCAAAGGGCAGCTGAGAAAGGGGGACTACAGGTCATCACAGAGCAACAATCACACATGCCAGCACAGAGCGGCAGGACAAACCAGAGAGATGGAGGAGGAGAAGGAAAGACAAAAGGTCACCAGGGCAGCAGAGAACACGTGCCATGTGCCCCGGGAACCTCAGACAGCTGGCAGTGCAGAAGCCATCATCAGGAGAAAGAGGACTTGCGCCAGAATAACAGCCGAGGAAGAACGCCGAGACGGGCCGATTTAAACGGAGCCCTCAGAGTCCACCCAGCGACGTGCCAACAGTCTGACCTCACTGCCATGGAAGAGAGCCGTGTCGAGAGCGGGCGCCGTGACACACTGCAGGCTAATGCCACCTGGCAGGAGCCACGGCAGTTCAGTGTCACACCTCAACGGTCTCTTCACTGTCCAAGCTTGTGCTCTGCCCCAAGTTTTCACCATTACAGAGACTCCTTAGTGTTACAAGGGCACCAGTCGTGCCACGTTAGGCGACGACTTCACAACGTCTTGCCCTGGTGGTACCTGAGCAGCAGAGGTGCTGAAGACAAGAGAACAGACAACCCTAAAAAGGCAATGCGTGCCAGTGTAGTCACCCAGCGGGCCTTCAGTGCACACGCGCCAGAAAGACGATTTATAAAGACAGACAACACCTGACTCAACACTCACAGCGAGCCCCTTGATGCTGGCACAAAGCGCCCAGCAGCAACTGGGCATCAAAGGACTCCATCGATGTCGTGCTTGATGTTTCAGGTTTTGTGTTTGAGCCGCTGTGCCAGCTCTGCGTTTTGCGCCTTGGCATTCCCCGAGGTATCTGCTTTGTGATCCAAAGCACTGGGAGTCGAGCCACGCAAACGTCTGGCCGAGGGGCTCACCACATAAACGTCACCCTGGAATGAACACGTGGCGCAGCTTACGGTCCACGTGCCCTGCTGTGGTTCGTGTGCCCATATTTATTTTCACAGGGTTCACTTCAACATCGACGCTCTCATCGCGCAGGCGGCTAAAGCCGACGTGCCACCACGCGACTTCTGCAGTTGCTGTCGAGTTACAGAGACACAGCAGACCACCCGACTACGTGACAACTTTGACATCCACAAGATGGAGTCGCAGCCCACGCTGAAGGTTGAGGATACGGAGAGTTGGGCTGAAGTCTCCGGCCTCGATCTCTTTTTTCCATTCTGGCGTCGTCCATAAAACACGAGACATCAGACAGACGAGCGTCTCTTCCGTTTGGGAGATCTCCTTGTTTTCTGCCGCACTGCTCATCACATGCCCTGCACTTCTGGCTAAGTGATCTGTGGGGTCCGACGTTAATTCAAACACTAAACCCTACGTATAGGAGAGCGAACACAAAGTCAACATGGCTGCCAACTACTTACAGTTATGAGAACACTGCTGAACCATCATGGCAATATTCAGGTAGTCAAAGCAGATGGGGCATCTCAGCAGGGCATCGACATTCTGAAAAGAGACAAGTTGGAGAAACATCAAGGAATGCTGGGTAATAAGTAAAGCCGCACTTTAAATACATACCGAGTCTGGAGACGACGCCTCCCACGCAGAATACCAACTGCACAGGTGGCACCTCTTTTTCTCCATTAAAATATTTCTCTGTACAGGAATTTAAGATTTTTTTTTTTGTTTTTATTTTCTTCATGCAGGTGTGCCAAGGTTAGATACTTCAGATTCTGCCAGCTTGGCACATGCCAACGCTACCACAATGACAATTCCTTCCATTTACACAGCACTTTTCTCACGACTCAAAGTGCCCTCCACACTTGAGTGGTTAGACAGCTCCTTAGTGAGAGGTGGCAGCGCTGCCACTGTGCCACCTAAGCTTTAGAATTAAAATAAAAACACACCTCGGACCAACCAGTGTGCCCCTTAAACGTTTCAAAGCACGACATTTCTTTACATTTGTTTGTCTGCATCCACCAAACGAAGACGGATTCCTAATATTTGTATTAGTTGGCATAACATATTTTGATCAAATCTTCAAGGGAAAGCATAAGACATCAGGAAATAACTGAACTCTCAACACTCACTCGTAAGGAGCTAAGCGAACAGAAGAAGTTTACACGGTGCGCCTCACGGCAGAGCGTGTGCCCAAGTGAAGCACGAGGACTTAAGGGCACAGAGTGAAACCTTAAAGAGGACTGCGGCTCCTGGGCACCCGTTAGTCTGGAGGTCCTCACACTCGCTTTCATCTGTAGTTCATCTCCAGAGGACTTTCATTACAGTAAGTGGAGCACAGGTGGCCTTCAATGGCAGAATGGTGACTTTGTGCCGCGAGCCACTGCAGGTGTCGAACTGGGGACCCGGGGTGTGTGTCAGGTGGGGCACAGGCCGAAGGACAGGCGCCCTGACCAACAGGAATACGGCCAAAGACGACCGCTGGCCGGTCTTCAGCCACTTGTGCAGATGCGTGTCACCTGCTCTGGTATTTGAACTGAGGCTACACAGAAGGGGGACATTTAAGTGACCCTAAACTGGCATCAGGAGAGTGAAGAGGCGATTACCGTCACCACCGCCACCTCGGGCGTTCTGTCCTGCTGACTGCGCCCCGCTAAGCCGGCACTCCGCTTCACGAGAGGTCAGTGACGGGGCCACAACGGCGTAATAAAGCAGATGTAAACCGGGGACACGTCCTCTTCGTCCGTCTGGTCGTTTCAGACAGGAAGGGTCTTACGCAGGATGACTCGGCCTTATTGTCCTGTTAGGCAAGTCTGGAAAACCCTATTCATATTTTTAACGAGATAAAATATTGGGTTTTCATGAAAAAAAACGGCACAAACAAAAAAAAAAAAAAAAACGTTGTTCAGCTTCTTGGAGACATCCATGTCGGCCAAGCGTACAACTTTTTAACACAAAAGGCGTCACAAGCCCGGCGCGTAAATGTATGTCATAAAGAAGCTGAAAGGAAACCCGTCCAATATCCGCTTAATTGATACCCGCGACACTCGGCGAGCACTCACCTTAAGTTCGGCCAAACTAGGCGGCCACTCTGGCTCAGTAAAAAACTGCGACATGCTGCCGTCCTGCTAACAAGAACTCAGAAGCCCACCGTAAACACCACGGCGCGGCAAACAACAGCTACCGCCAGTTCAACAATCCCGCGCGCGCTGCAGCGCCACACTCAAGCGGAAGTCATGGAGCCAGCAGCTGAGTTCCGCCGGCCAAGGCGCCCGTTGTGATAGGCTGCTGCCTTCGGGGTCCTCCAGTGCGGGGCGGAAGTCGGCGGCGAGCTTGTTCAAAGCGTTGCCCTGATATCTAGCATCGGTTTGCTCTCTGATTAAGTACTGTAGCTAAAACTAAAACAATAAACCATAAAGAAAATAAGACAATAACGATAGATTAGGAGCTTATGTAGCGTAAGGCACATTTTATTTTATCTCGTCTTTCTTTTTAGAACATTGTGTTTAGAACTTCTCTGATCGATACTCACTTATTAATACCGGCGAAGGGTAACTCTTTATTCTTTAGATCAGGGGTTCTCAAGGTCGGTCCTGGGGACCCCCTGTCGCTGCAGGTTTTTGTTCCAACCAGTTTCTGCTTTTAATTGAACTCCTGGGCTAATTAAATGAGCTGATATTTCCCAAGTTATTTGTTTAAGGAACAATATATTAATTAGAAAACTAAGTTTGCTAAACAAAAGCTATATGGGAATAATGTACTTTTTTTTTTCTTTTTAACAGTATTTTCATCTTGATTTTCATTCTACTTTTCTAGGTGTTCAAATTGTTTAATTAATCCATTATTTACTAATTAGTGGCTCTGACTCTAAAGTACTGCGGTGGGTTGGCACCCTGCCCGGGATTGGTTCCTGCCTTGTGCCCTGTGTTGGCTGGGATTGGCTCCAGCAGACCCCCGTGGCCCTGTGTTCGGATTCAGCGGGTTGGAAAATGGATGGATGGATGGACTCTAAAGTAGCTGCAGCCTTTGATTATTCAGTGTGTTGTTTGCCTGGGTGTCTGCTCTGCTCGTTTTAAGTTGTCATTATTAAGATACAATGAAGGGGGAAAAACTGCACAGAGAAAGAGTAAAGTATAAGGAAATCAACAAAAGAGAGTTAAGCATCGATAGCAAAAGCAGAAATAGTTATAAATGTCTTATAAACGTAAAAATCCTGCTGCTGTGCGTTTCTGAATGTCGAATAAAAGAAAACAAATCCCAGCTAATGAAATGAGCTCAGTGCTATCAGGTGTTGTCACTGATTAGGAATCTGCAGCCACAGGGGGTCCCCGGGACCGACGTTGAGAAGCAAACCTTAGCTGTCAGCTATCCGGCTGCGGTTTGTTTTAATGCCCAAATTCACACACCGATAAATAAATAAATAAATAAGCACACACGGGGATTTTTCGTAGGTGTTGTCGATTCTCTCGAGTCCCACGTGAGTCGCTTAGTTGTACGTCCGTGTTAAGGAGTCTGCGATACGCTTGTTGAGTAACCGCATAGACGCTGAACGATTCGGGACAAACCTGGCAGACACTGTCGTTAAACTTTTAAAGGAGAAGGTGACTCTCCTTTTGTTGTCGACCCGCGTAGCGAGGCACTAAATGTTTAGCCCAAAAAAAAAAAAAAAAAAAGATCCTTGGATATTCGGCCAAATGAGTGACAGTGCGGAGCCCTCTGGCCGTAATGTCTGCCATCTTTGGGGAGCACCTTGTAGTGGCCGAGCAGCTTTGACAAAATAAAAATGAAAGAAGGGAACTGGGTCAGCATTATAACGTGAAGCGGCGCACCGGGACCACCCCTCCCCAAGTCCCGACGTACGCACGTTAGCATGGGACCCCCGGTGACGGCCCTGAACTGGGGGACACAGCAGCGCCGCTTACCGAATGAACTGGCGGGACTGCCGTGTGGCGTTAAGGAGCCCCTGTCGCTGGCTGATTGGTCCTCGGCGTTGGGACGTCACAGAGGTGATGGTGGCTCTGAGGCTGAGGGTCTGCCCTGCTGTCCGGAGGTCACACCAAAAGACGGCTTCCCCTCGGGGTTGGTAAGGCGTACCACATTTGTCTCCATTCTGTGCTCCTCATTCAGGGGGTCCGGAGTGCGTCCCATTGCCGAGTGTGCCCTTTGAATTAGCTGGTCGATTCGGTGGGCCGCCCTTGAGTGGCCATCCCAGAGTTGTAGAAGATGTGAGTCCGCTCAGTCCTCTCTTCTGTGGTTCGTCTGAGTTACGAGAGCAGACCCCCAGTACTTGTCGGAGTGGACCACCTCGACGTCCCCTCCCCTCCCTGAATGGCGGGCGGGTGGACGTGGAGGCTCTTTGGTGTGCTGGTGGCTTTGGCTGGTGCTGAGTTGCAGACTCTTCTCCAAGCCCCGACCCCCCCCCCATATCGATGTGCCCCATAAGTGCAGGATTTCTGCACACGACCCCACTGATGTTTTATTCTTGTTGCATTTCTGACGCTCACGTGAGTGCAAAATCAAATGATGTGGAGAGGGGAGCCGTCAGCCCCTGGCCTGAGTGAGAAAGCGCAGATCTTCCTCATTTATTAACGTTTCACGAACGAGAATCCAAAACGTTCAATTAAAAAGCAAAGGGGCGACAGTCGGAGCGTCGGTTCAAAGTAAGGGAGTCACTTCATTCAAGAGAAAGGCGCTATATAACGGACAGCTAGCCAGCTGGGACTGGATTCCAGGATATGACGGGTCGTCGTTATTCTGGCCAATCGGCAGTGAGATGACCGCCGGGCCAGTCGGCTCACGGCTCCGCCTCCACTCTCGCCCTATTGAAGGTCAGTAGGCGGCCATCTTGAGTCGGTACGGGCATTGAGCCGCGTGCATCTGGCAAGTCCGTTTAAAGCCTCGTATGGTGTCGGGGGGGGGGCATTTGAAATGGGCCCCCAAGGCGACTGGTAGGCAGTGTGAGGACTCGGGCCCCTCATGTGGTCGGCCGCTGATAGGACGGTTTGAGTGGCCCAGGAGTGAATTAAATGCTCGGGGTCGTGAGAAAAGAGCGGCCCAAACTTGGAGTGCCAATCACGGTGTCGGTGTGGTAGCCCAGCCACCTGGTCCTGAGAAACAGAAGCCCACCACCAAACCATGAGAAGGGGCGTCAGGAGGGGCACGGGTTGTTCAGACGGGTCCTCCTGCCACAGTCATCGGGTGTGCCAAGGCTTCTCCAGCAGCACACGGACAGTCAAGGGTGGGATGCCAGCCCGCGGGGGCCACAGCTGGAAGCGTCCCAGACGTCACCGTGAGAAAGCAGAGCAGGGCGCCCGTATTAAAGGATTAGAGCACAGCCGCCAATTGCAGACAGACTTGGAAAAAATTCCGTGTAATGAAAACCAAAGCGGGCCGCGCACACCACACGGGGGGAGGCACTCCTTGGGTTTTCCATGGCATCCTCCACGTGTAGGACCCTCACCTGTGCCCCTCCGTGACCCTGAATCACGTCATGCGGCCCTCTCTGAGCATCCCCAGCTGCCATACTAAACCTTTAAACTGGGAGTGCCACCTTGAGAACAGGCTGCCCTTGGCATCGGCTCCCCTTCTGATGAGTTATTCATGTAAACAACAAACTGCTGTGCGGAGGCTCTCACGCCAACATTCCAGCAGAGAGTCTGTGCCCGTGTTTGTGCCCAGAAGAGCAGGGCCAGCCCAGGACCAGAAGGATCTCCGTCAGGAGTCGACAGTCCAGCAAACCTGGACATGCCTGGGGTGTCACTGGTGTGACCCGATTTGGTCCGTGATGCCATCCTGGAGGGCGTGAGGCCCTGCGGCTCCTGCTGGACTATGGCAGTAGAATTTCAGTCCACAAACAGGCAGCGCGGAAGCCCCCGCAGTCAAAGCCCCCCTTTGGTTTGCGATGCCTTCATTTTCCGCAGCTCTCCAGGCCCGTCTCGTGTAATCACGGCGGCAGGAAGACATCCCTGGATTTGCTGAATCCTTGCGGATTTTTGACAGTGCAAGTCTTCAAGCCCTAATCCAAACTGGAATAATAGAGGGACCCGAGTGACCCCGTCACAACCCGCTCGTCACGGCCCCTGGTGGCCGGTGGCAGCTCTGAATGACACAGAGCACGCGCACTGGGACACCCCCATTGGCGCCTCCCCACCCAGAGCCGAGTAGGTGACATGTGACGCCACATTCGTGGGTGTGACCCTCTGAGCTCGACCTGCCCGTCAGCCCGTCTGTCTTTCCAAAGGGCTTCTCCCGTGGCCAGCTGGACCTGGTGGGACGGTTTATGGTGGTCAGTGCACTGAAGATCTGAAGAGAACACCGATGGACAGCGACTGAGCAGGTCCCGTGACACTGTGGGTGACGTCAGTTTCTTGTTAAGACCCCGAGTGTGCCGGTCACTGAGGCACATTGAGTGCCGACCAGGTTTCTGCCCGTGACCACTTGGACCGAGGCTCTGGGGACGTCAGACTACACGACGGGCTGTCAGAGGTCACAGAGCGAGAGGTGACGCGCTGTCTGAGTCACCATCGGGCCGGTGACCATTCATGCGGTCTGAAAGCGGACAGACAGACGGACGGACAGAAGCCGCCATTGAATGCTTTCTAGAATCGGCGTAGTGGCTACGGCTTTGGCCTTCAGACCCTGAGGTTCAGTGACGTCACCGGCTGGGGCTCCAGTTGTGCCTCAGAGTCACCTGGTGTACCCAAGGAGCAGGAGTGTCCTACTGGTGTCCCGGCCTTCGGGATTTCAGACTGGATTGTCACCAGTTTTCTCTTTTATGGTTCCATTGTCCCCATTGTCCCTGTTTCACTGAAACTCAGCTTGATCGGAAAAGTCACCTGCTGTACTTGGTCAAAGGCGCTATATGAAAGGGTGTCACCCGCCGGGCCCGCGGCGGCTCAGAAGACAAAGGCAGGCTGGGCCTTTAAAGCCGATGGCACCCCAGCACAGCTGTCTTTAATATCTGAGCCAACGCCATCCGTGAAATTGGCATTTGGCACTTCGGCTAATTTGATCAGCAGCAGCAGCAGGCGTGGAAATGTGCAGGGCGTGCAGAGAAAGCCTGGAAATGAACTCCGAATGCTGCGCTCATACATCACGCTGGCTTTCATTGTGTGTTATTTGGGGGTCCAGGGGTCCGTATCTCCCTGCGCTTTGCCGACACGTCTGACTCTGAGCAGAAGCACGCTGGCCTGGCAGGGCACACATGTGGACACCGGTGACACTCCTGGCCAGGGGTCTGCTCGGCCTGATGGTGGAGCTTGTCACTCGTGTTGTCCCCATGGCGTTCTGTCACAAAGGAGGAGGCAGCTCACTTTTAGCAAGACCCCACGGAGGTCATTCTTATCTTGGTCCGTAACAGGGAGGTCCACAGGGGGCTGCTCTCAAGACCACCCTTGTCTGCACCTGTGCTGGCCAGTCACTGTCACACACTGGAGTGTCTAAAGAGAGCGGGCGGGGTGCCTATGTGTTTTGAGGGTCTTTGTTTGTCCTCCTCGTCCTTTTGATGGCCGTTTGTGAAGTCGCGTCACGTTTTACTGCCCTGAGCCTCTGTGTGAGTGAACGTCCATCTTATTAAATAATCCCAAGCAGGTCTCAAGAGGGCCACCAGTCAGGCCAACCTGCACGCCCAGTGGCACAGGGAGAACATGTAGGTGCCACACAGGCAGGGGCCCACCAGGGGGGCTCCGGCTGGTGGCACAACAGCTTCAGTGACAAGACAGACGGCATCTGCTGGACTGAAGAGACGGATGCCCACAGAGACACAGGGAGAGCACGCCAGTCCCGGTCCCACTCAGAACTCACTCAAGCCCACCAGCAGCTGTCCATCTGTTTAGGGTACCAGCCGGGCACACTCCCACTTTCAGCCACCCTGACCTCAAGCAGACCCCACGCAGAAGACACGACCCACCAGCTGCTCCGGCACCAAACATAGAACTGTCATCTGTCACCCAGCGGCACAGTGCTGTCCAGGCCGGGTCTGCTGGAGTGACCACACTGGCATTGGCCTTGAGGGTCGAGCCCCTCAGAGAACAAGCAGGTGGTCCCATTTAAAGAGTTTGTCGATGTGCCATGAAAGAGCAACGACTGGAGACCCTGTGGCTAGACGGAGCACTGCTGCCACCTGCTGGTGATCCTGTGCCACTGCATTGCTCACGTGGACCTGCCGCTGTTCACGGAGGTCCTCTGGCACCTCATGGCCTCCTGTACACGTTCTGCATGGGCACTGGCCGACTGACCAGTTAGGTGGCTGCTGTCTGGACCCACTGACTTGCCACAGCACGAGGTCTCCTTCAATGTACCCTGCTGGCATGGAGGAGCCAATAGGGCTGAAGGGTACCAAGACCATGACAGCACTGCCACCCCTGTTTACTGGAGTGCAAGGAGCTGGAAGACAGGAGGCCGGGGGGGGGGGGGGGGGAGCTCATCTCACCGCCCCCTGGCATTGGCACAGCCAGATAATATAAAGGAGAACTGGATGTGTGGGCAGAAGTCCAGTGTGGCAGAGTGAGCTGAGCTTGAGGAGAATGGTGTGCCACAGTGGGTGTAGTGTGCATATGAGCCGAGGACCAAGTGGGGACTGAGTGAGGACCAAAGGGACAACAGGCCAGCCACACTGTCCACCTGGCAAAAACACAGAGGGCAAGCTGAACTGGCCTTCTGAGGGGCCCGTGCCAGTAAGCTGGAGGGCTTGTGTGGGATTTAAAAAAACTGGGGCTGCGCCACAAGATCAGCGGGGATCAGGACCCTTAAACTGGCAGATCATTGTCATCAGCCAATGCCCTGGAGTGACCCGCAGATTGGGGTGGACGCAGTGAAGACCCTATGGAGTTACACGGGGGGGGGGGGGGGCGGAAGAGCAAAAGTGAGGACTTTGAGGGTCAGCCCAGCTCGGGGAAGCAGGGAGCCCTAAGTTGTGGACAGACTCCAGGGGGCTCGCAGTGACACTCGAGGGGGCTCTGACCTGGCACCAGTCTGTGGCCGCAAGTGTGTCTCAGGGGCCCAGAAGTGACCACAGGCTGAGCCTCAAAAGGGGACTCAGCCAGGAGGCCATCGACCTGGAAAGGGAGTGCAGGTACACGTGAGAGAAGGCGCCAGGCCCGTTGGCACTGCGATGGGGTCTAGACCCACTTTCTTCACCTGGGAGGCCACCAGGTTTGCCATTTTGTCCCCAGTTGTACCTTGGAGAGTGTGTCCTAACCAGCGGTGTCCCTGCCATGTGCCCAGCAGATGGTGCTGTTGTGCTAAACTGGCCTCAGGAAGTGAGGGTCCGCTGAGGTGGCTCTAACTGCAGCCCCCTGAGCCCATGACGAAGGTCACTCAACCTCCATCTTAACCATAACGGCAACAGTCTTACCATACGGGGGTCATGGAGGGGAGGGCACACGGGCACCACTACTGGTTAAAGAGAGAGGGGCAAGGAGGGGAGGACCCCATCTGTGGTCTCCTATGCTGGGCGTGGCTTTGTCATCCCAGGTCATTTGTATCCCAGGCGCCAAGACCCCAGGTGGCTTTCATCCATCACCACCAGTGAAGTTCCAATGCTGACGGGGGCACGGTGGGGCAGTCCACCCCCTCATCTCTGAGCTTTGAACAGCAAAGTCCATTCTGATGGTCAGTGGGACTTCCAGAGCGTTGGGAGTCGGTTAACGCCGTGGTGCCCGCTCTTTGTTGTTGGGGATGTTTTTGTTCTGTCAGCGCAGTGCGATGGCCAATTTAATATTAAGAACCACAGAAAGAGCAAAGCCCAAGTGGGCATGGCAGGAGGGTGAAAAGCCAAAGACACAAGAGGGGGGCCCAGCGATGGGCGACTGAACACCAAAACCCCAAAGATTTAAAAATGGGGATCCTGATG
>JANRMT010062840.1:58008129-58068437 GCA_026402145.1 Polypterus bichir lapradei | reverse complement strand
CGTGACAGTGAAGGCAGCCTGCCAAAATGGTGGCAGAAATTTGAAAAACAAAAGTGAAACCCAAACGCAGATCCTCAGAAAGAGAGAAGCCAGAAGTGGCGCCCATGTTGGTGACGTTGCTGTGTGCGGCTGTGGAGGGACCCTCAGCACGTGACACCTGGTCAGAGTGGAGCCACTGCAGGCCTTTAATGTGACACTCCCTCGGCGCTAGACGTCAACGTGACACGGCCTTCGAATGTTGAGGGGATGCAGCAAGTGAAATCCTGCAAGTCTGAACTGGTAATGAGCCAGCCCTCCGTGTACTGGAACCAGTGTGCAGGTACACTCAGGCCGGACCTCCATCATCGACTAGTCTTCTTATTCCTAACCCTAACTCTACAGGTGTGCCACTGCGGGCACAAACCCACCGTCAAGCACGAGCTAAGACCACCGCTGCCTTCCTGGCCCTACATGGACTCTGGGGGTGTTTGAGCAGGCAGCCTAATGGTAATCTGTGTCAGTTCAAGACCCCAATAAATTCAATCAGCCCCCCAGTCCAATAAAAACAACAGCTGGATGGCTGGGAAGAACTTCAAAGCTACACCTGGGGACAGATTCTGGTAAACACATGGCCACCGCTGCCATCCCCGCCGTGTCCATGTGCTGTTGGAGTTCCCACTTCAGCGCATTCACCTGAACGTCTGGTCGGACTTTCTAGAGAAATGCGCGTTTTTCATGAAAGCGTAGCGAATGTTCAGCCAGCGAGCTGCCATTTTTTAGGCAGTTGACCGTACAGGTGAAAGGTCAACGCGATGTCACAACGTGAAGAATTGCGCTGGCTTTGTTGTCTCCAAGTTGCCCGACTTGATAGAGCGTTAAATTCACTTTGAATCTCCTTCTGCTAGCGTGCTCTGACCCCGCCTCCCAGACCACCAAGCACACCCGTGGGGCGAGTAGTCCTCCCTTACAGAAGCCATCAAGCGCGAGTTGTCTTTTCCATTCGCCTGCCATCTCTAGCCTGCCAAGGCTAATAAGCAGACCCCACCACTCGACGTCTCAGTCTGCTATTAAAACAACCAACAGGTCCTGCCAGGGAAGTGCGTAGGTGCCAGCCAACACAAGAGCATGGCACAGTGCCCGACCCATCAAGCTTGTCAAGTTAGCTGCAGTGTCCCACATCTCATTCAGAGTTCTTTAAAAAGAGTGCCATCCTGGAACTGAGCAACCTGATGCTACTTTAGAGTAAAGCAAGAAACAGACAGCCAGTGCAAAAAGAAGAAAACAGCAGCATGGGCGTGTGCCAGTCATACATCAAGAAATAAAAGAAAAAAGGAGGAAAGCCACAGGCACAAGCAGCCCCCTGTGTACAGATCGGCCTACTGGGGGACACTTGTGACATAACAGCATCAGAACAAGGCCAAGTGCTTTAAAGACAGGCACACATGTATGTGTGCACACAAGTGACATACTGCACACTCACACACCACGGCGCTGCCACATGCGCACTCCAAGTCAGCCCGGAGGGTCTGCTCTCGCCATTCCCACCCGGCGTGTGCTTCTGTTCAAACACGCAGTGTCAGCACGTGTTCCCCGAGTTGTGTGTATATGTAACAGAATACAATAGAATACAATAAAATACATACTGTACATGGGCCACTTGAGACCACTTAGACTGGAGAAGACCCCCACAGAGGATGCGTCATGCCTCTCCCGCCATAGCGCTTCTGGCCCTGGCATTGCCACTGGCACTCTCATCATCGAGAGAACAATGGCAATGTGGTGACTGTCACCGGATTCATTTATTTTGTCTCTGATTGTTTAGTCAGGACCCCAACTCTCTGTCCTCTACCGTGTGGGCACATAGGGAGCCTCTCCCAGTACCAGCTTCTCTCTAGCTCACTGACCAGAGGACTTCACCTCCAGTTTCACCCAGGAGTCCTCTCTGGTGGTATTTAAGGAATGCTGGCACTGGAAGTCAATGTTCTGCTACAAGGGTGGAGACTGAAGGCGTCAGTTGAGAAAGTCAGTGAGAGCTGGCAGGGGACAAGAGACATCTGTGCTTGTCATTTTGCCACTTTTCTTTCTCTTCTTTTTGTTTGTATTAAACCCGGTGGGTTCCCAGCCCCTCAGGGTCGCTCCCCATTCTTGTCTTTACAATAAATAAATAAACATACCGTCTCTCCATCCATCTACTGTATATACAGATGTGACAGCGGGACATACAAACATGCTCTAGCGGGGTGTGCGTGGATTCAGCGCACAGCAAAGTCTCGCCATTCCGTTACGTACAGACGCACCACACGCGCCGGGTCCATTCAGAGGGACATCGGGGGACGCCTCGAGAGCTGCTGCAGGTCTTCACAAAATCGCAGCTTCCCTCGTCAGCCCCGACGTCACCTCGGGGACCCTTTGGGTACAAGCCGCGCCCTTTGTGACCGCTGCTGTGTATTCATTGAGATCTCCATTACACACACGGTATGAGTCCATACAGGGCACATCCACAGTATACACAGCGCAGAGCTCCTCGCTTTGCTACACACACACACACACAGACGGGTGGAGCGAGACAGCGTGCACGCATGCCTGTCCCCTTTGTTCCATTAGGACCCCCCCAAGCAGAGTCTGCATGTCATGCTGCCGACCTGCTCGTAGCCTCGGCCCAAGTGGCCTTTCCACAGTAGCGTGCAGTCCTGTGGACGGCGTCTGCCTGCCTGTCTTCCTCCCTCCATCCTCACGTCCCCGTTTGTCCAGTGGGGCAGGACGGAGCGCCGACTGAGCGTCTTGTTTGCACATTTTGGATTAGCGTTCCAACTCCCAGTCAGTCCAGCTCAGATCTGAAGACAAAGGGCGCAGTAGGAGTTCAGTTCGTGTGAAGGGACCCCGAGCCAGACCACCAGACTACGAGTAGACTGGCATGGAGACGGCATTTCCACTCAAGCATGTATTTATTTATTTTTGTTTTTGGAGCACAGAAGAAAGAGTTTGCTCATGTTAGTGCCAGGGTGCATCACTCAGCCTCTTCAGACAAGCACCCAGGTTCCGTCCCACGGCCCACTGTGATCCCTCTGAGGATTGCTCTCACTGTCTTTTGCCCACCCATCACATTGTGCCAGACTTATCCGATGAGCTGTTTGGAAAGATTTTTTCCGTAGGGGTCACAGCCGGGCTGCCCATCCCAGAGCTGCTGCTGCTGCTGGAGCGGTGCTGGACCACCGGCCGGGCGGGTCTCATGGGAGGGGGCCTCAGCTGGGCACCTGCCATTCGGGCTGACAGGGCGGGCTTGAAGGTGGTCATCATCTCTGTGGTGGAGCTGGCACTTCGCCTCATGGCCGCGTCCGGATCCCGAATCATGATGGTGTGCAGGGGGCTTGCCGGCTCCGAGTTCACGGAGCCCATGCCAGGGTTCTTCAGGGGCTCCAGGGTGTCCAATACGACATCGGGAGCCTGCTTCACGGTGTTCTGTCTCTCCAATTCACGTAACTCATTCAGCGCGGTGCTCATCGTCTTCTCAATGTCCTGGAATTCAGAGAAGAAATTCACACTCACTGGTACTGAGCTGCAGTGTAACCAGAGGCAGAGATACCAGGCTGGCGTCGTGTTTGTGGGTCAGGTGGGCTCGGGGTGAACGCAAGTGACAGCACAGGGACACTAAAAATGGAGGGACCACCAGCAAAGTGGCACAGAAGAAATTAAACAAACCCACCTCTGCCAGGGCTTCGGCCTCCAGCGATTTGTGGTCCCCCAGGCTACTGTGTCTGGTGGAGCCGGGGGGCTGCCTCAGCGGGTGGCCATCTGCCAGGGGTCTCCTTTCCGAATAGTTGATGCTGCCGGCACTGCCAAACGTCGCCATCCTGCGCTTTTCCGGGCTGTCCATTCTGCCTCGGTTCACAGACATTTTGTGAGGGCTACTGGGACAGGCTGCTGCTCTCGGAGGCGTGTCCAGGGCTGGCGTGGTCCCCCTCGGTGGGCTGCTGTTGTCTGCGCCACTTCTACGACGTGGAATGGCAGCCCCGTCTGACCGCAAGCGGACCCTAGGGGCAAACAAAAGCAAAGCGGAATAAACAGTCTAAACAATTACTATGGGGCTCGCCTCTCATTGGCTGCCTTCTTCTTCCAGCTCCGCCCATCCTGTAATAGTCTGCATGGTGCAGTCACATGATGCAAAGCAGAGCGCACCCACTTCCTGTCTGATGTCACATGTCCCTACGTCCCTATTTGCGGTTTGCCGAAGCCACTGATTTAACATGACAGGACATGGCACCACCTGCAGCCAGGTGGGTGTAGGCACTTCTTCAATCCTGTGCCTCGGCCTGCCCACCACACTCTAAGCCCTGACCAGCTAAGTACCAAGGAGTACAGTGACCCACCTGCCCAAGACACCACTGAAGCTGTACTCCGCCAGGTGCTCGCAGGGCGACTGGATGTCATTCTTTGACGAGGCCTTGTCGTCCAGGAGAGGGCCACTGCTCGCCTCACTGTCCGCCTTCTGGCTCAGGCTGTCGGAGAAGGCGTCGTCCCTTAGGGGGAAAGCAAGAAGAGACGAGTCAGATGTATGGCGAGGTGTAAACTTTGGGACCCCGTTTACCAAGAAACTCTCACGACAGTCACAGTGACGCACAACAAAACATAAACGTCCTATGCAATCTGAGCCCAGAACCATAGGCAGAGTGACAGAGAGGAGATCACAGCCAGAGTGTGTCCCCATGTCCCCAACTCGGGCCGATGCCTCCGTGCTGCTTATGAGAAAGGAACAGCAAGAAAAGTTCAGGAACGCTGGCGGGTGCCCTGCAGCCCTGGGCTGAGCAATGACTGCCAGTCTGTCATGCCACACTCACCTCAGGGCTCTGGCCGAAGTGCCAGCAGTATGGTGACAAATACAGACAGACAGAGACAGAGAGACTGGCAGCCTGGCACTTACATGTCCTGCACCACGATGTACTGATGAGGAATCAGCCCGTCGACGCCATTGTGACGTCCTTCCCACCAGTCTTCAGACGCTCGGTGGTAGAGCAGCAGTGACGCGCCCTTCTTGAAGGAGAGCTCCCGGGGTGACCGCCCGACGTAATCAAACTTGGCAATCGCTTCTATCTGCTCCACCTCTGTGAAGGACACAGAGAAGAACATCATTAGAGGTGACCGTGACAATAATGCTATCAGTAGGGCACAAATGACACAAGTATAAGGAGCAACAGTGAAACAAAACGGTGACATCTTGTAAACCCTCCCTACTTGGCACCGTGACAAAACCAATATGCCAGTCAATCACAGGGCCTTCAGTGGGATATGGGAGGGAATCAAGGCCTCTGCGCAGATGTAGGGAGGACATGCACACTCCACAGACACCAGGAATGAAACATCCCGCGGTAACGGGGGGTCGCCCCCTTAGTGCTCAGGGACTGAGACTCTTGGCTCATTTAAGGACCTGCCCGCCTGGTTTCTTTGGATGCTTGTTTTGTGTTTCTTCACCCAATTCTTGGCGTGCTGGTGTTCCTGGTCATCTTTGAGAAGGCCATCCTAACTAAGCAAGCCCCCCTGGCCCCCCACTTCACTGTCTCTACCTGCACACGTGACGATAACGAGCTACAAGGTGGGCAATGACGCCCCACTGTAAAACTCCAATGGGGATCCGAGACTCCGGCGCATCCTCGGCTGCCTGCCAGGGACTTTGTGCAAATGCCAGCTTTCTCCAAAGAAAACAAAAAAGAAAGAAAGAAACTCAAGACGACTAAAAGGGTTTAAATGTGGCTGATGGAGCCCAGAGTGACATCTCGCTCTGCAATATTAATGAGCTGTGCAGACTCCACGGACTCCAATGGCAGAAGACACAAAGCCGCGCCACGATGATCCCTCCAGGTCCCCAGACCACGATGGGGCTTCAAGAAACCAAATCTGGAAACGCAAGCCGAAGGAATGGAAGAAGCAATGCTAGCAACATCTCATCTCCTCGTGTGTGAGGAATCAGCAGAACATCTGGGAATCGTGTGGTGCCAGGGCACAAAACCACCGCAAGGTGACACCAGAGTGAAGTTCAAATTGCTTTGGTTCTTCAGCCCATTTGCAGTGTTTACTTTTAGACTCCCAGCCTGACCGGCCACCATTAACAGCCCTAAAACGAGCGCGCTGCCCAACGTCCTTGTCAATGGTGGCCGCCTTCAATTCTTGTCCACTGCTTCTTTTCCTGCTCCTGTTGATGTGCCGCCGTTATGCCCCCCATATCTGCACAGCCAAACTACACAGGCCTAGGAAGCCAGCCGTGCAGGCTGAGTGGAGCTGGGGAGACTGCAGAGGCATGTGTACAGGTTGGCATGTCAGATACCAACATGGGCATATTGGCCTGTTTGTTGCGAGCACAGAAATGCTGGTCCAGAGAAGGACTCACTGGAAATGAACAGACAAAGAAGGACAAGCCAGGGTGCCATCAAATAAACGGGCAAGAGCTCGGAGGCAGGACAGCAAACAGAGCGGGCACCAAAAACGCACAAACCACAGGACAGCGAAGCCAAAGATGCCCAGAAAGGTCATCAGAAACTGTCTAATGGGTAGCATTGACCCAGGACCTCGGGCGCTGCAGGGCAGGCGCACTGGTGATCTACAAATGCGACATCAGACATAGTGCTGCTGTCAAAAGTGTGTCTGGCGTCAAGATGGCACCACCAAGATGGAAAAATAATGACAGTGGGACAAATCTGGAAAAATATGAAATGTTTGTGCCAAGGCCAAAACAAAAAAAATAAGATTTACAAGATGGGGGGTTGGGGGTTAGCACCTTGTGCAGAGAGGTGAGGGGCTTTGAGTTGATGTGCACAACTTGGCCTCCTTCACGTTCACCCCGGGTTCAAGGTTGGCTCCAGAGCGCCCCCACTGGTCATAGAGGCAGTACGCCAAATCCCAGTGGTAGTGGAGAACCGTATAGTCAAAGTTGACCAAACGGCCAAAAGTTTTCTTCAGACAGACATCGGCCAATTTGACATGCCCAGCTCGAGGCCCACTGCCTGATTTACCATCTAAACGAATGACAAAGCCGGGCACATCTGCTCAAGTGCCAGGATGGATATCTCCTAGGACCATCACATGGTGTGCTGCTCTCTTCTATCAGTCAGGGTCAACAGGCTAACCAGGCACAGAAATGAAAATGTCACTCCGCACAACGGTGGCACCCAGTCGGCCAGTTCTATTAACAAAGCTGACCTCTGTGCTCCTGCTTAAAGTCTTCACGGGATTTTTGAAATATCTGACTATCTACACCGTGCACGAGACTTGAGTTTGAAAAAGTAGACCTCCAATGCCAAACGTCTGACCTGTCAGCTCGGTGGCCAGCGGGTAGGCCAATAGCAAAATGGTAATGCCGCTCAGCCTGGCACAGCGCCTCTCCAGTTCCAACATCCGACCCTGAGGTGTGATTCTCCTGCTGATTTGCTCCGTCTGTCTGCAGTCCTCTGAATGTTGGTGCACCTGTGCCCCTTTGCTCTTGTGAAAGAGCTGATTTGACAGTGCCATCTGGTGCCCATTCTGCTTTGGTTACTTTATGATTTTAAACACTTCTGCCACCTTCCATTTACTGAAGTGGCGCAATTCAGCTGTACCCAGAGTTTTGTACAGGCTTAAAAAGCTCCTCCAACTGCCATGTGCCCCCAGTGCCCACATACCCACCACTGCCAATGTGACCTCCTTGTGTCTGGTGTCACTAGCGTACAGTGGCCTCATCTGCTGTAAGTGTCACCTTCAAGGTCACACTTGTGCTTCACTCCCAAGATGGTGGGATGGGATAATAAAGCAGCCTGGTTCCCCACGTTAAAATGAAACTGGAATCAGCAATGACGTGATTTGAAAAGGGCATGTGGGCAATGCCATGTCTGTCTGCCTGCCTGCCTACTGTGGAAATTTGGCAGGCTTTATCTTCAAGAAAATTTGTCTGGGGTTTTCAGTGAGGGGTCTTGAATAGGGTGACATGTGTACAATGGTGAATTTTTAAAACATGTCACCAAAAAGCTGCAGAGAATTAGGGACAGTGCCACACCTCTTCTGTGCCACTTCAGTTATGCATCAGTTTATCTCGAGAGAGGACATTGCCCTCCTCTACTCGTCCGACCGCAGTTTCTGATGGCACTCAGTGAACCAGTAGAGGAGTCGTGTGCGGCACTGGCCTGTGCCTGGCGTGCTGTCCAGAGACACAGGGATGGTGCCAACTTGAATCAAACCTCGAGTTGAAACTGTGCCCGGCAAGCCACGTGGTCATCATGGATGTGCAAGTAAAACCCAACTTGAGTGATGTGGACATGAATGAGGGGACCCAAGCTCGTCACACATCGACAGGCCTGACTTTATGCTAACGTGGCCTCGTGGCCTCACTGTCTGCACATTATAATGACTCGCTGGCAATGCCCTGGGCATGAAGCAGCCAGCAGTCTTACAGACATCTGAATTCTCCATCAGGTTCGTCTTTATAAACAAAACTGAACTTCACCTAACTACGGACCCTCCAGCACCAAGAGCAGCACATTGGCCAACGCCATTTTCGATCCCTCGAGATGGACTCTGCTGTCTGTCTGATATTGTTGACGCGTGGATTTTACGCCCTGACCTTCTATTCACGCGGTTCGTCTGGAATCCGAGTCGCTGCCAGATGAGGAGGACAAACGGTAGGAGACAGAAGTGTTAAATAAAATGAAAGAAAGAAAGCGAGCGAGAGTACGAGGCGGCGGTGGGCCCAACTCACCGTCATCACTGGTGTGTGGCTCCGTCCCATTGTCATGGTCCACTTCATCGATTGTGCCAGGTTCACTATGAGGACTGTCACTGGGGTGAAAACAAAGGAGTTAACTTCACGACTGAGACGCGAGCACATTTCAGACACGGCTCTCAAGGGCCCTCAGAGCCGGGGGTCTCAAACAAGGGGTCTCACTGGCATCCTCCAAAAAAAGGCATGCGCTTCAAAGCCTCCACGATGATCACTGCCAATGTGAGCCGCCATATGAAGAGGGGCTTTGAATCGAAGGGCCCCCAACCCAAGCTCTAACTTCCAGCCTGCTGCTGTTGTCTTTGTGTTGGTGAAGGACGTGACTTTGTAACGAGTGTGTGCTGAAAATGGAGTTCCGCACATACTGAAGTCAGCCTTATGGCCTCCGCCTCTCCTCAAGATTTACGAATGGCTGACTGATGAGCAGCGCCCGACATCGATGGGGATAGTAAGCCTTGACGACTGCCACCTAAGTGAGAAGTGGGCATTCTCCTGCCCCCTCATCACACCTTCTTGTCCTGGTCAGGGCTTCCAGCACTTTCTAGGGAAAT
Organism: Polypterus bichir lapradei; assembly: GCA_026402145.1. Taxonomy (NCBI): domain Eukaryota; kingdom Metazoa; phylum Chordata; class Cladistia; order Polypteriformes; family Polypteridae; genus Polypterus; species Polypterus bichir. The sequence goes on along the minus strand of JANRMT010062840.1, from coordinate 58,059,170 downwards.
CACAAAAATACAAACCTCCCCAGGTGCCCCCACGTCTGTCCAACTACACGTCAGACTCTCCTCAGCTGGGTCCAAAGTGGCACCAGCCGGCTCTAGGCCAAGGTTCTGTTCCACTGTCCCCAGAAGGGCATGCAGGTCACCTCAGAAAGGAGAGGAGACCCGGCTTAACAGCACGGACAGGGACCCCCCACCCCACTCCACAAACATGGTGTCTTACATACCCATCTGTCATGCTATCTGTTGATCCGTCTTATAGTGCCTTACACACAGTAGCTCTCTGTTCACAGATCTATCCATCATACACACAATGAAGGCCACAAAGCTCTTCAGAACACACATGGCCCCTTCTCGTCACACCGTCTCCTCCTGGTCCGTCAGATTGTCAATGAGCACAGAAGATGGCTTAAGAGACCCCAAGTTGTGCCCCTCTTCATGCCCAGAATACGGTCGGTCCAGCACTTACCAGTATTCCTCTCCTCCGGTCATGCACTTCTCGTACACGGGCCCATCTAGCACTCGGTGGCTGGGGAAGATAGTCTCATGATGGACGATGATCGTCTTTATGACCTCGTTGACGTGAGCCTGGCAGGCAACAGGGTCCTGGCCATCCGGTATTGGCATCAATGTGGGGCCAAAGCAAATTGCCAGGTTGTAAGGATCCATCATATTTTCATCACTGTACTGTGATAAACTGCAAGGGAGAAACGTGAAGAGTGAGCGCCGAGGTTCACGCGATTAGAGAAGCTTCAGCCTGACATGTTCTACCTCCTGAGTGCCACCACAGTGGGGGCGGTGGGGTAAAATAACACAAATGAGAAGGGTCTGCAAGCGTCAAGTGGAGACCGACGGGACTGACGATGGACCAAGAGAACGGGAACCATCACTTCAGCATGGCAAACTTAACATGGGACCACTGAGTTGGAAAGCTTGAAAATAAACCAGGCATTCAAAGGACAGGTGGGCTTCAACAATACTTCAGCCTCCATGCATTCTCCATGAACTGGGCTGGAGCAGAAAACTCAAGAAGACCCCCGGAGCCTGCTGACCAAATGAGCAGAATGTCCAGAGTGTTGCCATCAAGTCCAAACAAGAATGGCAGACACGTTCACACAAGCGCAGCGGCCACTTACTGGTTGAGGAAGGCGAAGAGATAGCGCATCACGATGATGACACTTCGAGGAAGAGTGACGATCATCTGCTGGACGTGGTGCACTCGCTCGGCGGCCGATTCAAGCTCTGGAGGGGACAAAAACAAAAAAGTAAGAACAATGCGCTGCTCGTTACCACCTGGTAGGCTGGCACCAAGTAGAGTGCTCCTTTTCCCTGCCCACTCTGTGGATGTCATGTGTTTCATCTGAGAGTCCGTGGACCCCGTCACACCGGCTCTGCAAATTCAAGATTGAAGGCAGTCCCTCATCAGTGTTTCAGTGCACTTCACAGGATTAATTCAGGAAGGACATCCTGGCACATCCTCCATGTTTTAAAAGGACCTTCATGGGCAACTTGAAAGGCCAATGTGCTGGCAAAGGGGAGCAGTTCTGCCCATCACCACTAGAGTCCTGTAACAGAATAGCTCAGTGGACCGGGAACCAGGACGGTGCAGCCACCATTTATATAGCGCCTTTAATATATAAGCATCCACCTGTCACTTAATAGGGCCTTTCACATCCATCTCACTACTTATTATTTATATAGTGCCTTTCACATTTGTCACTGGGAGGATGGCTCCGATTCCCTTTTCCAGCCAGGAGGAAGATTTAATGGACGGAGAGAGGCAGGGAGGGAGGCTGCCTGCCAAGAACAGTTGTTCCCCTAGTGTGACAGCTGGCACTGCACCTCTGGCACGGCTCTGGTTCGCACACCAGCAGTACTGCATGTCAAGTGTAATTCTGAAGCGTAGCCACCAGAGGGCGCTGCTGGCAGAGAAGCCTCCCTTGTTTTAGGGTAGTTTTTGCCGACCCAGAGGTGCGTTGTGGGTGCACCAGAAATACTGCCAGGGCAGGTAAAGGGAGCCAGGAGAGGAAGAAGATGAAGCTCACCTGGGAGGAAGAGAAAGAGCAGAAAAGGAGCTGTGCTGTTGATTGTGCATTGGAAGGGGGGCCTCTTCTAGCTCATTTGAACCCGACTCTAAGTCTGAGCAGCCGTGTCTGGGCTTTGAGTCGCCCCCTGCAGGTCACACCATCTATCTGTCTGTCTCATATAGTGCCTTTCACATCTATCAATCAGTTATATAGGACCCCGTCTGTCTACGCACCTGTCTTTATTATCTAGCGCCTTTCCCATCTATGGACTATTCAGGGCTTTTCACGTCCTTCTAGCTATCTTGTGATTCAGTAGGAATGCTAAACATTTAAATGTCCTGCCAAAGAATAAATGTAGGACTAACAAGTGTGACAATGGAGGGGACAACAGGAGGAGGCCGGGCATCGGCATCACGAAGGTCAGCTTACTGATGGTGGAAATGAAATCCAGGAACTTCTCCTTAGGAAAAAGTGGATTTTCTAGTCCCCTGAAGTAAAGCTTCAAGACCCCAGCCACAGAATTAATGTCATGGTCACTCTGGTCATCGGCCAGCGGGTCTTCACCTGCGACAAAAGAAGGGAACACCAGCAGAATCTGAGAGTTTGTCTACATGTTCATTTCATGCACACACTTCAGGTGTCCAGTCACAAAGATCTGAGGTGGCCACGTTTACAGACGGACGTGAATACACAGACAGGGCCTGCGCCAAAATGTCAAGAGGAAGAGGAGAGGCGAGGCGAGGCAAGGCAGCAGTCAACATGGCACACGGCAGATATCAGTTATACAGCACCATTCTCTTCTGCCTTCCGCATGGATCCCTCTGTTATTAATTAACGTCTGTCCATCTGCAGTATAGTGCCTTTCACATCTGTTTATATACTTTATGGATGATTTATATAGTGCCCCTCACGGCTGCCTCCAGCATGACTCTCTTCAACTCTCTGCTTGTCACATAGCGCCTTTTAAACCGTAAGGCTGCAGTACCCACCTCTCTCAAATGAGTTTTTAATGTCGTTGACTTCGACTTGAGACCCTGGAACTCTGAAAATGCCCTGCTGTTGAAGACCTGAGGAGACAGAAGAAGAATCACAAATTCTTACCAAAGTGCCTTTCAATGGCAAACAAAAGACAAACTGTTTTCAGTGGGCCGTGGCCTTACCGCCCTTGTACCAGATGGCACTGGCCTAGCTGGCAGAGGGAGTATTGAAATGCTTGGACCGAGGTCAGACCCAGCAGGGATCACCAGTACGGAGGTGACACTTGTGGAGACATCGCTAATGTATAAATACACTTTGTGAAGCACTGGGATCCTGACTTGACACTCACACACGTCCTGGACATTTGTGGGGGTCTGGTTCTTTGGACTGTATGCAGCTCCCGAGTATGTGTCTATGCTGAACTAGCCGGCTCACCCAAACCAATTTTTGACAAACTTGTCCTTGAATCTTTGGCCACGCTGCCTTACAAATCCAGACTGACTCAAGGCGACAGCTTCCAGAACAGAAACGGTGGCTCATGACAGGAGTCCCAGCGGAGGATTGAGCCTGCCACCTCCTGGTGAACCCCAGGGTCTCAACCACAAGGCCACCCTGTCTACCAGGCTCACCAAAACCCATGCATTGACTACGGTGGCAGAGTGGCACAGTGCTGCTGCCTCACAGGTCTGGCTTTTGCCCACATGTTGCCCATGTGCAGTCTGCATGTTTTGTGTGGCTTTATCTCCAAAGTCTGCCTCTGTGCTGAGTGCCAGCGAGTCCTAAGTGTGTGTTTGCCATTTTTGAACATAAAAGCCATTTAGGCAAGAACTGCCAATTCAGCCCCACCAGCCCTATTCGTCTAATGTCTCCCAAATTGCATTCTGAAGGTCCCCAAGCATGCTACTTAGCCCGTGTCTGTGGTCCTTCTCCACATTTGTCCAGGATTACCGGTGACAAGTTGGAGGCTGTGTCCCTGTCCACCAGACATCTCATTTACCGTTGTCATTTTGAACAGTTCAGTTCTGCCACCTCTCCATCTCTGTCTTGGTTCATCTCCTCAGGTGCTCTCCGTGGTCCTGAATCAGCACAGGCGCATGCGTGTAGGTTGCTCTCCATGGTGCTGGTCTCATTCCTGATTACCCCCCCTGGACTTTCTCTACAGCTGCGGTGTCTTTACTGTAACGTGGAGACCAAAACTGTGTGCAGCCCGGCAGATGAGGTCTCACCAGTGAGCAATATGGCCGAAGATGACTTGCACTGCAGACATGACATTAGCCCTCTCATCAGTGCTCGACAGTGACCGGTCTACCAGCCCTCCCCGGTCCTTCTAATCAGGTGGACTTTTAGTTTTATGTCATCGTCAGAGTTAAATATCGTGCTGTTTCTGTTCTTATCAGATCACATGTCTGTATGAAGAGCAGCGGCTCTGGCAATGACCCCTGATGGACACCACTTGTAACTACATCACCTAATTCTAAGAAGGTTCCTCTGCCCATAACCCCCTGCCAACCTAAACGCAGTGACCTGAACTGCAACTTCTGAGCATCATCTTCTGTGTATCCTGAGCGTCTTCCACTATCTGCTGCCGACGTTTCCTGTCATGATTCCATCCCCTCAGTGAAGCCCCCCACCCCAACTGTTCAAGGGGTACGCAGGATACTTAAGCATGTTGCACTAAGATGCTGTTCAGCCTCCAAACTGGCCCTTTGATAGACTGCTGGGTCCCACCCTCTGGTTGGTGCTGCTAGGTTAGGTTCTGGCCCCCCATAATCCTCATCTGGACTAAACGGCATTGAGATTTTGATGTCCGTGTCTACTTACCATACAAGTTGATGTATCTGATGCAGCTTTCCACCACGAGAGGTATGGCTTGGCCAGAGTCCTTCAAAAGATAAGAGTTGGACATTTGAGTGGAGAGAACAGGAAGTTTCAAAAGAGAATTTGAAGAAATGCAGGAAGGCAAAAGCATGGATGGCAGATCAAATACTCGGCTTAGCGGTCTGAAGCTTCTGCGAGAACAAAGCCGGACGGCAGCAGAAAGATCTGCAGAAGGACACATCCACCGAGCCACTCGGCAAGTCACATTGCTCTGCACTGGCGCGTTCACAGCCGCTGCCCAGCAGGGGTCACTGTGGGGCGGCAGCCACCTCGTCTGGGGCCTCTGAAAACCAACATGTGCCTGAACTGGAGTGCCACACGCGGGTATACCGACGTCATCTAACTGGGTGGCCAGCTGTGGAGATGACAGTGGCGATAGGCCGGCCGATCATGGAGTTAGGGTTTGGAAACCATTGACTGAAAGTCAGGTGGGCTACAAAATGAGATGGTGGCCTCCATCAGACAAAATAAGAAAAACACAGAAAGGAGCCCCTCTGACTCCAACGGGCACCTCTCTGCCTACACTTCACGTGGCACTCACAGCTACAAGCTCCACCCAAAGGAACCATCCTGCCATGGCGGGTGGCGCCACACCTGTTAATGAATTTATCACAAATGAGTGCAAGTCAAGGTAGGCCGCAGTCAGCCAGCTCAGGAGGCAGTGGGTGGCTTAAGATGGGCAATGTCACAGTTTGTACAGTACATCAGTGTGGCATGGACTTATTTAGGGCACTTTAGAGCCCCCTGTACTTAGGAGACCATCACAGTCTGAAAGAGCCGCTGGTGTCCACCCCTCACTGTGTTGTGCTGGAGGCTACTTAGGGGTCACACTTGTCTTTCTTTTATATAGTGCCTTTCAGGTCTCCTTGTCTATCCATCTGCTGTAATGAAATGTAGGGGACAGAGGAAGTGCCAGGACAATGGCAGGCCAGCGAGAGGCTGTAGCCCCGTTTGGCCCTGTTGGGGTTCCTCTGAGCTGCACCTCTGACAGGTGTGCCCACCTCAGCCAGGCCCGTGTAGTTAGGTGGCACGCCCCCACTTGTGGCGATTGTATGGCATTGGTGCGCAGCCCATGGAGAAGGTGTTGTGTTACTTTAAGGGTCTTCTGGATTGAAAGTGATGGTTCAGCTGTGGTATTGTGGCTCACAACCTTTCTGCCTATCTATCTTCACATTTTCTTCGCATTACCTTCCCCAAACTGAACCCTCGTGCCCATTGAAGGTGCCAGTACAGTCAAGGCCCTCCTGCCATGCGACCCATCAGCGGAGCCCCTCGGGTCTCCCTTCATCGAGTCCCTCATGCCCCTGAACTCAACCCTGGCACATGGCCTGGCTACTGACCCTGCGGGTTGAAGTGCCCAAACGCTGATACTGAAGGTAAGTACCTGATTTCGGGCACGAGCATTCCTTCGTCCTCTGGTAAAGAAAGCGGCACAGCAGGAAGACAGAAGACAGGAAGCAAGAATGGAGAAAGTTAAAGCAGCATACACAACATCCACGGGAGAGGCCACGGGGCCAAGTGCAATGGCGGCTCCAGGGGCTGATTGGTGAAGGAGGTCAAGGCGGGTGCTGCCAGTTCTGCCTGTTGGATGTCATTTCTTACGAGTCAAGTGCGGCTTGGGTAAGTGGTAGCTTGAACCTGGGGCCGTCTACCAGATGCTCATTCAGTCACGCACACAGCATGGAGAGCCAATTCCAAAAAACTGCTCTGGGTGACATGTCTGTGGCTGCACTGTGAGTTGTCAGCAGGCTGGTGACCCCCAACACATCACATGACTGCTGGAAGGTGGGTTTGACAGGGTGAGGGTACACGGCGGAGGGAAAGTAGAGGTGTTAGGAGGCACAGTGGTTAGCGCTGCTGTCTCATCGATCAAAGCTTCTGCCCAGTCACTGTCCATGTGGGGTGTGTGCGTGTCCCACTCGTAGACAAAGGGTCTCATAAAGTGATACTAAAACACACCGGCCTGCACACCCACAGACATGGGCTCAACTGCGCCATATCTAGAGAATGGAAACGAGGGGGCTGAGGACCTGGACGGACGTGGATGGGTTATGTTTGAATGTCTGAAGGCTTAGCTGTTTACTGTTAATCCAACAATCAGTGAAGGGCACTATAAAGTGAAGGGAACGGAGCCTAGGAGTGGCACAGCAGCCATTTAAGCCCACTCTCTGAGCCTGCCACCTCAATACCAGGTGACAGGAGCCCACCCTGGATGGAGTGCCAGACAACAACAGGGCAAACCAAGTCCATCCAACGCACGGAATACAAAGGCATCAGGATCAAACTCCACTGAGCTGGCAAACCCAGCAGTGCCCACCCCGCGCAACCCCTTGGTGAGAGGAATGCTGGCATTTAAGCCACATTTGCACTTCAGGTTCTTCCAGAATGAAATGAAACAGCTGGGATGGCAGGTGCCAGCAGAAATTGAAATCCAGCATGGCAGAGGAGTGGCAGTGTGGCCCGCAGTCCTAGAGAATCTGATGGGAAGGCGCTATAAAGTGTGACAGAGAAGGTCATGCTTCATTGAGCTTGAGTGCCAAAGTCCATGTGTTTTTGGCCATTTCAGTGGTATTTCTTGAAGCCCCAACAGCGCGGAGAAGCCGCCAGTGCACCGAGCTGCCAGGCCCCTCGAGCACACGGTCACGAGTACCTTGATGAAGGTTTCCATATTGCCGTTAAACAGTTTATGATTATAGACCGATCGAGGCCTAGGCTTCCTCATTTTCTGTGGCTTAGGAGGAAGAGTAGGAGGCCTGGGAAAAATGGAAGAAAGGTCAGCATAGGTGGCACACAACAGCAAGGTGACACAAAGGGATGGCAGCGGCATGACAGTGTCCACCTGCATCAAAGGACCACCCATGAAGTAAGAAGTGTAAATTTGAGCAATGAGTGGCTCCCCCAAATGTTGGGTTTAATGTGGCCCCCCCAACTCCTCCACACCTGCACTAAGATGAGCAAATGTGCGAGGCAGCGGACAACATGCCGTCCATCGGGGGGCTCAAAGATGGGCAAACAGGCGCACAGAGGACCCACGAGCTGCCCAGATACCCCACTCATGCGTATGAGCAGCGCGCTGGCCCTCCCGCCCTCCATCCACGATTGCCTGTCCTCATCCAAATGTCCAGTCACACTCTTCTGACCAGACTGCAGCAAGAAGCCAACCTCAAGTCCTACATAGGGACACGGAGAGGCCACCGGCCAGCACATCAAAGGGGTGGCAGATCTGCCCTGCTGGCTGCCCTCCAGAACTCCATCCCGCTGCTTAGGTTTGGTTTTCCAAATGTATTCGACAGAAAGCCAAATCCAAATGGGCAGTCAGTCAGTGGGTAATCACCAATGAAGTGAGCCACACCATGGTGGGACACTCAGGATCAACAGGAAGGTCAACTGGTGCATCGCTGACCCCAACTCTCCACACAGCAAGTGGGCCTCTTCCTTTACCCATCCCTGCCTTCAATATGCACAACATGATGGATGCCTAAAAATGTTAAAGGAGCCATCCTTGTGTTGAAGAACCGGGTGGTCCACCAGCAACAACCGGAAGGCAGGCGGAGTTTGTAGGAGAACCGAAAGAAGCAGGAGATGAGCACGAGATGGGCAAGGGACAAAGCAAAGTCAATCGGGAGAGCCAACTCTCCCACCCAAATTGCATAAGAGATCGCGTCTCCAAAGCCATCATTTAAGGAATCCCAAACGAGCAACACGCCACCATCCTCTATACAGACTAAGAGGTGGCATCACGTCACAATACGGCCGCCACTGTACTAAAGAAATACTCAAAATGGTGGCAACCAAGAAAACAAAATGGCTGCACAAAACCCAAGAAAATGGGCGATAAAAATGAATGACAAGTCAAATCTGGACAAATAAACACAAAGCAGCATAGAAATAAGATATGACGTGGAACCCCCAAACTCAAGCTAAGGGGGGCACGTTCAGAATGAGTCAAGCGCCTACTAGTGGGAACGGCGACCTCAAGAGGGGAGCACAAAGGCTTTGCTGCATGTGTCAGTTTTTGGACTCCCTCTGTCACTTTAGATTCGTTTGTCACTTTATTTGGCGATTTCTCTGATGTATTCATTAGACGGTTGTGAGACTTTTTAACAGTTGATGGTGTTTCACGTGATGATGGAGGTGCGGAGTTGTGTTGAAACAAACAAATGCCAGCAGTGTCGGGAGCCCCGCTAGAGAGGGCCGAATGAGAATCGCAATGAATGAAATCTGAACACCAAGGAGAGAGGCTGTCGCTGCCACCTTCAATAGTGGGCACTTGCTCATGTCACCCGAGGGTCTCTGCTAACCACAAGCTGTCACCACATTCATGTCCACCTTTACCGAGTTCTCCTAAACCAATACGGTCCAAAGTTTAGTGTTTGTTTTAAGGAAAGGATTTCACTGGCCCGGACCCTTCTGTTCTCGTTTCTGACCCGTTGCTGGGCTTTGGTCCGTTTGTTTAACCCTTTGTCATCTGCGACTCTTTTCTTTGGCCTCACATTGGCGTCCCGGTTTGTGGATATTTAAACCAAACTTTACATGCGTTAGTCAGCCTAGGATTTCAAGGATTGTTTTTGTGAGTATTCCGACAACGAGATTGGCTCATCGAGTCTGAGCCGCCCACGGTTTACGTCTTCATCTCCTGCTCCTTTCTTTCAGTAAAGATACGGCTCAAGAGCACCCCCTCACACCACTCAACTCAATCACAAGACCCACTGAGTCACAAAGAGAGGAAAGCCAATACCAATGGTGGAGGGAGTGAAGGCTTGAACGTTTCACCCGCCACTGGAAGTCAGAGGTCCTCCAACTGGAAATGTCTGCTCTTACTTTCATGAGGCAGCAGCTGGCAAGGTGGCCAGTCTCAGATCTCCATGGGACCCTCTCATTTAATGAACCTCTCCGAGGGTCTGCACCATTCAAGATCCTTCATAACACACATCAAAGGAATGGCCACCCCCTACAGGACATGCAGAGAATGGCAGCCTTCAGCAAACCACAACCTGAAATACTCTGAGGGGGCCGTGCAACACACAGGAACAAAAATCAAAATTAAATAAAAACAAGACAGCACATTACTCGGCGAGTGAGGGTCCACTCTGTCCAAACACAATGTGAGCGGGCAGTGTGCGACGCCAACACTCAGCAGACTTACCTAGTTGTTCCACATTCTGCTCTTTCTCCTAAAAAACAAAGAGAGATGCTGTTAGCACGTCCTGTGCCACTGAATGCCCTTTAAGAAACAACAGAGACGTCTTGCAGGATGGCAATCTGAAGTGCCAAGAAGGTAGCCTGTTGGCTAAGGCACCGACTGAACTTCCACGTGAGCCCAACTGAGGCACTCGGGATCTTCAACTGGCTCTTATATAGTGCCTTTCAGTGAGCATGGCTGGCACAGCTTCACAGTCAAAGCGTGCCAACAGGACCCTGCAGATCACTGTCTGAGCACATGGGGGCTCTTCTGCCTTACTGCTGGCCCGCTCATTGGCGCTGCTTTCTGTTTGCCATCGGATTTGCCATTCTTTGTATTTCTTTGTGTCATTTGATGCAAACCTCACTGGAGCAGTTGGTGTTAGTAAAACAACTGTAACGCTATTGCTGTTATGAATAATAATAATAATACTTGTGTTTTGACTTTGATTAGGGTTTATTAATAATCCTGTCTAAAGATCATTTTTATTTTAGTACAGTGCTCCATTTTTATTCTTCTATTTATTTACTTCCTTATTTTAGTACAAGCATTTCTATAACCTTACTTATTAATAATCCATTTTGTATTAATACAGTAATTTTAAGAACTGTATTGTTATCACTATTAATATTAGCAATACTAGTTTTGTGCTACTAGTTTAGTACAATAATGTTATTTATTAATAATCACACTCTTCAATTTAATATTTTAAGACAGTAACTTTTGTATTTATTGCTAGCACTTATTAATATGAATCATTTCCATGTTTTCTTCTCCCTTATCAGATTCGTATGATTGCTGTGTTTGCCTTTTCTCAGTAATGGTCGTTACTGACTGTTATGATTGTTCATAATTGTGTTTATTTTGACCATCAAACCCCTTTGTGGTGGTCTTGCCCTGGAATCTCGCATTCCCGACACCTTTTGTTTTTCTGGCTGCCCCCCTAGTTCTGCTCTCCATGGCCCCCCACTTCACCTGCTCAGGTGAGTTCACATCTTCCTAACTGCTTGACCATCAGACCTCTGGCAGTCGCTGCGTTGCCTAATCAGCGCGTCCCACCTTGCCCTCCAGAGGTGTTTAGGCACAGCGGGAGGTGCTGCCACATTACTCTACATGGCATGGGCCTCAAAGGGGCGCCTGTCAGTCTTTATCGAGCGTCTTTTCTGCGCTCATCCTCTTTCATAAGAGCTCAGTTTTGTCAAACGGTGTCCAGTGAACCTGAGCCGCTGTACCAAAGCCCCATCCTGCCATGTTACCTTAGTCTGCCAGCTTCAGTCGCTACCAATTAATTTGGCTCACAGATATCTGAGGGTCCATTTTCCGGTTGCCCCGATGAGACCATCGACCATCTGGTGTCACGTTCTCAACAGCGGGGTCCACCGTTGGTGCTATTGGCTCAGCTGCACTGCCATGCCGCGCTTGCCCATAAATTATCACATGCGATTCCACCAGCTGCTGGATGGCCTGCTCTGTGACTTCATGCCGCTTGGTGGTCTTAAGATGTGCCAGACTTATTAATATGAAAGAGCACGGCAGCCACGAGTCGCTTCCCCTTGACGACGTGCAGCGCTCGGTGCATCTTTCGCATCACGGCTTCACCACCAGGTTAATTGGCCATTTTAGTAGCACAGCAAACTGTTGGCGCCACCAGCTCCCTTTGTCCTCTTTTAAAATGCCACTGCCCACTAGCATTTGCGCAGGGTTTCCCAAAACTTACCTTCTCCTAGGGCCTGCTTCAGCAGGTCGTGCTTAGCCTGCAGTTTGGTGATGAGGTTACTGCCATTGAGGAACTCTTTAAATTTCTGAAAGGAGAAGAGAAGAGAAGAGCGTCCCATGAAGAAGGACACAGAGAGTTTGGCTCGGAGGAGCCTCCGGCCCATCATCTTTAGCTCTTAATTGTCACCTGAGCACCCAGCAGCTCCCTGGGTGTGTGTGACGCCGGCTGCCCCATGTGACTTTCGTCTCCCGTGCTGGCCGTTGTCCAGCTCACGGACACACACAGGTGCACACTCATGACTGCACCACTTACCGTGAAGTAGAACATCTCTGTTTCCTGCTGGTTGGCCCTCCTCTTGGCGATGTTCAGCTTGCTCATGTATGTTTCTGACGCAGCAGACTTGACCGATTCAGTGGAGCGGCTGTGCTGGAAGGCGTCTGAGACATCAAAGTCTTCCATGGTCAGCATGTCCTGTAGCGTCTGCATCGTGGCATCCAGGGTCTTCCGCACCTGTAAAGACAGACGCCCCTCTGTGAACATCTCCACCTTCTTCCCATTTGTCACGAGAATCTGCAGATTATGAGCTACTGTCACATGGAATAGGAGTGAGTCCCCAGGTGGCACTGGCAGTGCTTTCATGGGGCCACTGTCGATACAGCAGTGTCTCCTAATGTTGTGTACAGTATGAGTGACTCCTGGGGCACTGTAGTCTGGCAGGTTTGCTGGCCCTGTCACTTGTGTCCAGTGGAAGCACCTTTGCCATGATGACCCCAGGATCTCCTTTGCTCTTTTCAGACCCCAGAAGGCCCTCCAGACGACAGGTCAGGTGAAGCTGAGAGCTGGGAGGAGAGGGCCTGGGTGGGCATGAGAGACATGATGAGGACTTTATTTTGACTTCTGGTGCCTTCTCTAATCTCCATCTGGTTTGGTCATCTTTGTGCCATCTTCTCCTGGTCTAAAGCACATTGTGGCTGTTTAGAGCTAACCCGGGCACCATAATGGCATGAAACGGGAGGTATAGGGTAGGGGTGGGGGTGGAATTGACTGATCATAAAATATCAAAAATGTGAGTAGTGCCTCCCGGCAAACAGCACTTGGGTTTAAATGGCCACAAAATGCCAAAATGAGAAAGAGGTGGACGCCTCAGGCCCCTCACACATCGTGACAATTTGGGTTGTTCCTTGGGTTTTGTTATTTTTTTATTGTAGTTTTGGTAACATCACACACGACGGCAGTCATGTTGTGTATGAGTAGCGGCCCCTCGTGAACATGCGATTCAAGGCGTCTTAGTTTACCTTCATAAGGGCTGGGTGCCCTCGGCCTCAGCGTGGCGAGGTGGACAGTGCTGGCTTGGAGATTGTGGGCATCCACCTGACTGTGGTAAGAAGAGAACTGTGTGTGAGGCTGTGGTGCAGGGCGCCCCCTGCAGAGCCACATCAGCTAGTGACTCTGCCCCCTTCCATGGCTGTCCCTGTCAGTGGCTCCCTTTATCCCACTCACATAATTCACTCAAAAACAGAGGATTCACAAGTTAGTAGTGGCGCTAGTGGCTGGCGCCGTGTCTGATGCTGTAACTGCTGGGTCTTTTGAAGATGGCATCCCAGTGCTTTGCTTTGAGCTCTGCATTCAGGGACAAGAAGGTTCAGGGGTGAGTGTTTCCTGCTCAGGTGATTCAGCTTTCTGGCTTTCTTTTGCCCCTTCATCTGCTGGCCACTTTGGACACAACACTTGGGAGTTCCCAGCCCAGGGTACCTGTGGGAGGCATCAAACCAACCTTCCCTCTTAAGGTGCCCACCACAAGAGCACAAATCAAAGTAATGGGTCCGCCGAGCACTTTACCTCCTCGTTCTCTATCTTCAGGGTGGCCAGTCGGGACTGCAGCTGATGGTATCTCATGAGAAGTTCAGTCTGAACTGGCTGCTGTGCACTCACCTGGCACACCTGCCAAAGAAAAGGGCAAGAACAACATCATTAGCGAGCAGACAGGTGCAGCAGGCAGACGGGTGGACATGACGTGAAGAACCAAACTAAAGCACAAAGGTTCACAAAATTATAAAGAAGCTGGGTCCACTGACAGCTAACTCTGACTGTCTGGCGTTACGGCTGCATGGACTGCTGAGGTGACCAGCGGTGGATGCGTGGAAGTGAGTGAGTGAGTGAGTGTGCCCTGGCTCAGGGCACACGTACATGTGTGTGTGTATGTGTGAGTCAGCAGGTCCTACCGTGGGGCGTGCCTATAGAAGTGAGTGAGTGTCTCCCAACATGGGGGGGTGTGTGTGTGTGTGTGCATCCCACCATACCATCCACGGCTCATTAGTGCCTCACAACCACCACTGCCCAAGAAGGATTCCATCGCTCTGCAATGGAAAGGGGGGCTTCAAAAACTGCATGGATGGATGGACAATTCAAATGGTTTTCATTACCTCATCTCCCATATGAGGCTGATACTCAAACCTCATAGGTGGACAGAAGACCTGATTGTGCATGTCCATGACCTTGTGTTTGTCACTGCGGGCATCCAGATTGTCCACAGCATTCTCGATGATGTCCAGGCCCTCATGCCGCGAGGTCTCCAAATTGTACTCTGCTGATAAGTAAGTCCTGAATGTCCTGGCAAGGCTGGCATGGTACCCCAGATCAAAGCACTAGAAATTGAAGGAAAACGTAAAGGTAGTTTGAGGACGAAATGAACACAACGTCATAAACAGAGCAGCCCACCACTTATCACTAGGTGATCCAATCCCCCCCAACTCCTGGGTCCCATCCACCAGTGCTGATGGTGCGCTGCTTTGTATGCCAGTCTAATCTGTTTGACTGAAAAGGCACCTCATAAACCAAACAGCCAGTGACTCGGGCGTCATCAAGCCCATACGTAAAAAGGCCCAGCAGGCAGGACTGGAGTCAAGGTCTGCGCAATGGCCCACCAGCAAAGGGGCACCATACCCAAATGTAAGGGATGGTAATTGTGGGATATACAGATGGACAAAGGCTAGCATGGACACCCTCAAGCTGACACCTAGAAGCACCACTGGCCATTCCTGAATGTGGAAATGACATGTGGGCTCTGCCTGGGGGCTTAAAGGATCAGAACTGGCAAGAGCTCCAGCAGAGGAATGGCCCAGACAGCGAGGCCCCTTTGGCTGACCTACTCACGAGTGCCCCCTCCTGGCCACAGCATACAGTTAATGCACGTCAAGCCCAGTCCATTTATCTATGTATAGCGCCCTTAACCGAGTACAGGCTGAGAGAACTGCTACAAGCGTGCCACTCAAACACAAACGGCGCCATTTACACAGGGATTAGCATCAACAGACAATCAAGTGGCGCAGGTTCAAATGGAGTATCACGACAATGTGCTCTTCAGGTATGGCAGCCAGCAGTAGACCTCTGGGGGTTCATGGAGGGATAGGATGGTCGTACAAATGTCACACTCTTCAGGTCCAGCTCTTCAAACTCTCCAGCAGGCAATTTAGTGGCAGATTTGAACCGTTAAACAGGGTGAACGTAATCGTGTGTGGAAATGTGAAGAAATAGGGGCCTGACAGCATGACAGCCTCAGACTGCAAACCCTCTAGTGCAGCGTCTGCTTGCTCTCCCCTTGCACCTGTCCCATTTCTGCTGCTTCCCAAACACAGACCTGGAATGCCGGAAAGGTGAGACTCTGCCAGCTAAGATGCCAGTGTGCCACTTCGGGCAGCTGAAGGACGGATGAAGGCGCTCGGACTGGACTTGGTCATTTTCTAAAATCCAGGCATTGCTGTTTTGATGCCTTGTGCCTATGGGATTCAAATTAAAGATGTACTGACTGGCGCCAACCCTCCTAGATGTTAATGGGAAACTGAGTCGGGCCATAAGACCAGTGCATTAGTCCTAAGTGGCAAATCTCCCCCCATGCTGGGGCGGTGCGGCGCTTCCCAGCGTCTGCAAGTGCACAGTAATCTCATTTTTGAGCGGCAAAGCCCCCTGGGATGACTGGATCTTCACTCCCTGTCTGAATGCAACTAAGCTCATGCTGGCCAGCCAAAGACTTGTCAGAGAGGGGCTTCTCTGGTGCCTTGTGTGAGCCCATTGTGAGAGGCATTTGACCCCTCTGTGGCACCACTTTCACGTCTCTCCCTTACAACTTACACATCAGCACATCGCTTCTCATTGACGAGGAAAAGTGTGACACACGTAGGCATCAAGGTGGAGAAAGCTGGCAGGCAGGCGGAGCACCAGGATGAGACAGAAATCTCTGTCCATCTGTGACCAAGTAGCACTCCCATTAAATGATGAGGGCTGGCTTTTGTGCGAGTCACAACGTGAAACAGGCTGAGGCCACCTAGTCCATAAGAACTCCATAAACAGCAGTGTGGGAAGTGATTAATAATGGAGGTGCTCATGGCAGACAAAGGCATCAGGAAGTCAGAGTCGAGCGCCCAGCTGGAAGAGGAATGGCAGTCGATGAGAGGCAATTACTGCACGCCAGCAAGGCCACAGCACAACGTGCACGAGTGCCACTCAGCCTCAAAGAAATCCCACAGACAATGAAAACACTTCATCCTCCCTTCCGTCCCAGTGGACCCCCCGATGCTGCAGGTTTTCACCCACTAGCGCCTCCTGTTGGTAGCTCCCTAAGCTTACCAGCACACCTTAAGGCGGCTTCTCGTCTTCTATCCCTTCATCTGCATTTTGATTTTAACAGCAGGAGTGTGACATTTATGTTCAATTGAGATTTACTGACACGCCGACTTGGGCTTTAGTTTCCTTTGTTAGTTTTTAACTCTCGCTGGTTGCTCCTTGCTGATGAAATGGACTGCTTTGCCTTGAGCTAACTTTTCTGGCATATACATTTTTTGGTCTATACAGATAAATTCTTAATTTATAAAGATTCTGCATTGGCCAGGGGTTTTATGGTTTTCCCTCCCTTGTTGGTCAAATGCAGGCCTTAAAGCCTGCCAGTTGAGTTTGGGGTCTGGCCTGTTTCTGAGGCTGCCCAGTGAAGGTTCTGAGGAAGCTTTTCACCCATTCTGAGGCCATCACTGTGTTAAGGAAACGCTCAGAAGACACTCTGGCTCTCCTTCCGTGGCCACTGCTCCAACTACATCTTGGTGTAATCCTCCATTTCACGCTCCTGCGAGCTACAAAATGAAAACTGTTTGACGTGCGTCGCTTCAGAGAGTGCGTGAATGAAATGTGCGAAGATCCACTGCAAGGTCATTTGGCATCTTTTTAAATAATCATAGCCACTGTTGTATTTGCCTGAAAAATAAAATGGCTTTCTGAATATTGCACAAGCCTGCTGGGAAATGACTTGGTGGCCCTCTTGGCACATATGATGGCTAAAATGCCCACCAGGAGAAGCCCTGTAGGATAGACGGACTCTGAGCAAATATAAATGGAAAGAAATGACTTCTGTGCCCTCAAAACCCACTAGAGAGATCACCTGTGGTCTTCTGTAAACGGAAGACAGGCACCAGATCTGAAACGTTTAGAAAAGAACACTGACATGAAAATACCAGACTAACCCTTCATATGAAAGGCACTATAAACAAGTCTCAGAATGGGCACCGGTGGTACAGTCAGGGCTGCACGAGAGATTCTGGAAGTGAATGTTCAAAGTCACGTGTCTGCAGTGATGACCACATGGATAATCAAACTACTCTAAGCTCGGACGGCCACAATATGGTGACAGCAGAGAAATGGGGTGACACGGCGGCCTACGTGTGTTCTCTCTATCCTCAGGCAGGAAGAGCCCCCAGAAGAAGTTCAGGTGCCCCGCCTCCAGCCCCTCCCCATCTGGTTCGCCCACCTCAGAAGCGGCACCCGTGCTTTAAACCAGCAGCCGCCATCTTTAAACGAGGACTTGTGATTGAAGCCCCAGCTCTCTGGCCATACCCCTAACCCTAAAAGAGAAGGACCACTCACGTCAATCATGTCGGAGACGTCGTGGATGTAGTATTTGGCCACAACTGCGTTCGTCGCCGCGAGGTTCAGCAGGTAGTCATTTCTGGCTTTGGTGCACTTCAGCTTGTTTTCCGAATACTTGGCTTGTCTCTGTGAAACACGAAGAACGTGGGGTTAGCGGAGGAATCACTGGGGGTCTCAGTCCCTCCCAGTGTACAGCCAGGCAAACAGATCCCTTGAGTTCTGCTGCAGCTGGGAAAGTTTCATATCATCCAGCAGCGGGCACTTGCCTCGCTGCCCACGCCCTCTAATGCCTTTTGGGAAAGCAAAAAGAAGAGGGGGCACAACTGTCAAGTGGCACGGGACACGTTAGACCATGTGACACATGAACATGAGCTCAAAAAGTGCACCTTCTCCTTCATCTTCTCGATCTTCTTGACAGTGCTGCGTCGCTGTGGCCGCTCTTCGTGCCGCAGCAGGTTCACGTTGAGGTCCGATTTGCTGAACTGCTTCTCTTCTTGCTTCTCAGCCTCCTTCAGTTTGCTCTCGGCACTGATGCTCTCCGTGTGGTACATGTGATACGTCTTCATCACCTGTGGGAGAAGATCAAAACGGTTACACAGTGGGACACCCCGCCACCTCAGCCCCCCAGTCAGTAAACATCCACAGGGCAGCGTGTCGGGGGGAGAAACAGCAAAGAAGAGCCCATTCGATGGTTTGGGGACACAAAGGGGACTCTGAAGAGAGGGCTTGGGGGACAGGCCATCACACTAAGGGCACAGCTGGGGAGCTCTGCACGTCTTGGGCCCGGTGTCCAGC
Source organism: Polypterus bichir lapradei (assembly GCA_026402145.1). NCBI lineage: Eukaryota > Metazoa > Chordata > Cladistia > Polypteriformes > Polypteridae > Polypterus > Polypterus bichir. Next base: position 58,040,689 of record JANRMT010062840.1, on the reverse strand, counting down.
TCTTGGCCATCTGTGGCTCACATCTTCCTTACACTGTGACCACATTTGGGATGGCAGACTTTCAGAACGAGCATCATGGAAGGCTCATCACGCGATTCTTTATTAAGGACGGCGTGACCCTGTCAGCCTGGTGCTCGTCTGCGGCCCACAAGGCCTCGTGCTTTCTCACTCCCTGAAGGTTTCCTAGCAAACCTCAAGTGAAAGAAAAAAGAAAAGAGAAAAGCAGGCGCTTCAGTAAAAGGACAGGAAACCGACTGATGAGAAGAAAGAGAGACGGCGGAAATGGAGGCTTCAGTGCTCGGCGCTCTCTTCAGCCTGTGTGAATTCTTGAACTTTCCGTTGGTTCCCTGTGGCGACAGCAGCATTTGAAGTTGTGCGGGCTCGCCGAGCAGCCCGAGTGCAGGAGAGCTGAAGCGACCCCACTGGCGAGCTGTTTGTGAAAGACAAATTCTTCTCTTGTGCTTTGGTTCCAATTTCATGAGCAAACTCCCTGTCCATGCTGTATTGTGGACTTTAGGGGGAGCTCAAGAGCCGTCCTGACTCCAAAATCAACAAAAGAACTGAGGACCACAAACGGAGAAGACAAGCCGTGAAAGTATGAATGTAATAAGGAATAAAGTAAAGAGCAGCAAGCTGCTCAAACCCTAAGACGACCACTGATGTGAGAATAAAGAGCCAAAAATAAAACCAAAAGGGCTTAGCAGCCACTCATTTGCGCAAAGTACGACACTCGCTGTCCAGCATATGAAGCCCAGCCTGAAGAAGGGCACTGAAAGACACTGGACAATAAGGACCCCATAGGGTTCAAGGCATTTTATAGAAAAAGAAGGTCTGCTGTGGCAGCCCTATTTGGTAGCTGCCGAAAGAAGAAGATGAAGAAGAGGGTTCACTGCACGTGACCTGATGGACTGGGGGTCAAGTAGAAGAGCGCATGGAGCAAGTAAACTGACAAACGTAAAATGAAACCAACTACAAAAAATACAAAACAAGAGATAACAACCAGAAATGAGAATGAGACCCAAACGGGTGGCATAACAAAGCCTGGACCACCCTGTCTTCTTAACTGTCCTCTCTTACCTCCTCCCACCAGCAACGAGCCCTCAGGCGACCCTCCCTCTGCTCAGTGCATCCCCCTAGTGGCACCACAATGTAAAGCTGAACTAAGGCGTCTCAGACTAGGTGTCCTCACCAGAGCTCTTTTGAGCCCTCGAGTCACTTGGGGAACATTTACAGTGATAGCAGAGCCACTGGGATGTCAAGAAGGGTCTTGCTGAAGACCTCCAGAGCGTCAAGATTTAAGAGCGAATTGGACTACACATTTATGTCACATGGTTTACAGAGTGGAAAATCTGAGAAGCCCACAGCAGCTCATGAGAGTGTCGCCACTACTTGACACGCCCACTCGACATCATCATTATTCGTGAGCCAGATAACTCCTTCCACAAGCCTAACCTTAACCGTAGAGTTAAAGATGTTTTATCCATTCATTATCCAACCTTCTATATCCTAATAAAGGGTCTGTTGGAGCCAATCCCTGCCAACACAGGGCACAAGGCAGGAAACAAACCCCGGGCAGGGTCCCAGCCCACCGCAAAGGATGCTTTATGAGAGTGGAATTCAAGGTGGGTCTTTAAAATGGCCGCCGATGACTGGGCTGACATATAATGCAAATGGACTATGATTGGTGGCGCTCTGGAGGTCTGCAGCTCGACCCCACTGGGGGTCATCACCAATCCAATTGTGATTTGCTGCTCTGTGTTCTCATTTTTCAGCACTTGATAGATTTCTTACGAATGTCAGCTCATTTGAGGCTTTGAATGCTGGGCAGTTGCCCGCATCTTTGCTGGTTTTGTTTACTTTGGGATTTGGAAATGAAGCAGCAAAAAACGAGTGAGACGTCAAGTCCTAAAGTGGAAGCTGCAAGTGGGCTCAGTTCCAAGTGCATGTCACGCTTTCCATGGCGCCCCCCCCTTATCGCTCCATAATCAATCTGATGAAGGCGGCAGGCCGGCTTTTGTTCACACACCAAGTCAGACCCATCTGGCAGCTGCTGATATTCGTTATCTTTGGCGGTCTAATTGAGCACCTCATGAGGCTGAGCACCACGAAGTGCAGGCCCCCTTTGAATACATGCGTGAGTGCGGATGCCGGCGGGGCTCCTTTGAAGTCAGCGCTCCTTTGATGGGGGCTTTTCCAGTCCCCCCCACACCAGACGGGACAGCAACAGTTTTGTCGTCGCTGGCATTCATGAAGCGCCTCCACGATGGCGTTAAGGTGGTCTTGCTGTGCCCACTTTGCCCGATTGTTCACATGCTGTTATTGTAAGAGGAGAACGGCAAAGACACATGGAATACCGAACCCATAAACCTGTCCAAATGTTGAACCAGTGACAATACTTTTCCTATGTGTGTAAGGGTGGCACAGCAGGCAGTACTGCTGCTCCACAGACCCAGTGCCCTCTCTTTAAATCCCCTTTCTGGATGGCATTTCCATCCTGTGTTCTGGTGGATTCTCAGGTTTTCTTCCCACATCTTCAGGTTGGGTTGACTGGCGACTCTAAACTGGCACCCATATGATTGTGTGTGTGTGTGTGTGTGTGCTCATATGGGCTCTGTAGCAGACTGGCACCAGAATAGAACACATGGACTGGCAGATGATCAGGTGCACCTGCAATCCTCTGTCACTTCAGACACCCAGGATGACATTCCTTAAACCTTATGCTGCCCTGGTCCTGTCAGGCCTGGCACATTTCTGATGGTGAGGGGCATCAGAGTTGTCACTTGCCATGCCCCTCTAATCTTCAAATCATCAAAAGAAAAAAAGGGGAAGCATGGAGGAAAAGAGAAGTGGCAGAGCACAGCTCGCCTGAGCTAAACCGCCTGGCGCTTCACCAGCTTGTGCCAGATAGGGCCCACTGCCCACATCCTTCACACTCAATCTTGGGGCTTTCCAACAATGTCCGTGCAAGTCTGGCTGTGCTTGGTAGGTCATTCTGGGAACCTGGAGCAACTCCTAGCATGGGCACAGGAATGGCACTAAGCCAGTCGGGGCTGTCAACTAGAACATTAGTACAGCAGTAAAAAAAAAAAAAAAAAAATCCAATAAAAGTCCTAACTGCCTCAGCCACTCAGAAATGGGCAGACTTGGCACCCAAGCACCTCAAGTTGATATGTACTGCAGGGATCAGCCCCATGGGCCTCACTCTTTGATTGCAGTTTGAATATATTTGACAAAACTTGACCTTGGCTTGTGGACGGGCACCAGTTTGTCCTCCAGACCCACCACACGGCACCGCCCTGCTGGGCACACGATGACCCCGAGTCAACGTAAATGGACCATCCTCTGCCCCTCACATTGTGGTTTTTCTTGTCGTATTTTTTCTGCTTTTTGCTCAGCAGGAGTATTAAGAGTAAATTTTTAGAACACGACTCCAGTGCCCGTCGTTCTTTTCCAAGTCATGCTGAATTATCCATCAATCACACAGATAAGGATGAACAGATTTTCACTAAATTGTGCGTTGCTGTGACTCCAACTTAAAATGTGGGCTCTGTGGCGTATCCGGAAGGGGGAGGTGGCAATGAAGAAACCAGCACTGCCGTGGGGACTACAATTCCTATCAGGCAGTAGGAGCACACTGGAGCTGATGGTAGGCCACCGTTAGCAGTACTCCAAAGCGGGATCTCATCCAAGACAGCAAGCAGGTTCGGAGTTTCTTCAGTGGATCACATGGTTTGGTCATGCTGACTCACTGCGTGTTGTGTTTAGCCATTATACAAACGTACTGGGAACACTGGGTACTTCTGCCCAGACTCAGCACCGTCATATCCATGATGGGCATGGGGGGGGGGGAGGGCACGGAGAACTTCTGATTACAAACACAAAGTGCATCACATCATCACGGCCGCGTGGTCACCTGTATGGTCAAGACGAGAGTCTCACCAGCTGGTCATATCAATGGGACTGAGCAGAAGCGATGCACCACAACAGCACACACTGGCGACATTAAAGAATCAAAGAAAACAATCAACGCATAAGACGTGATGCTCGGGCGCTGTGCCACTGCCAGGGCCCTGCTGCCTGTGTGCCGTTTACATGCTCTCCTCCTGGATATTTCAGGGCTTTGCGAGTGTCAGTGCCCTGCAAGGCCCAACTGGCAGCCCTAGCCCACCTCCCAGGTCCCATGACATCAGCAGGCACATACGATCAAGGAATGAATGAGCAGGGTCACTTCATCAATGACTAGTGACCCCCGTGATGGCATGCTGAAGTGACCACACCCAGAATTCTGTACTCACCGTGTAGAGCTCGTTGGTGACCTTCTGCAGCTCCTCGTGCATCTGCAGTCCAATTTCTTTGCTCTAAAATAAATCAAAATTCAAAAGACACAATCAAGTTTGCTTTAATTTCTTACATCTGACCCCCAACAAAACTGTCGGAGGGGCCCTCCTTGGCACCATATGGCATTTGCTTGTTCTGCCCGGCCTTGTCCTCCGATTTCCCCCATACAATTAGTACTGACCTTCTATTCATTAAAAATCCACCGTTTTCCAATTCCTAGTCACTTCTCGGAGCCCACGGTCTCCTTTAATTATGACCATCTTCATTGCTCTGTCATTCTGTGCCCTCTGTGTCGATGAGGGTGCCAGGTGCAGGAGCTTGCTTATGTGTCAGGATAACCTCACACAGTCACTGAGAGAACACACAGACTGTGGACAGACAGGAATCACACCCAGGACTCCAGGCACGGCAGGCTACAGCACAAACCACCGTGCCACCCTAAACCCAAGGGCACTCAGTAAGACACCGGCTTCTTTTTGATTGAATCTGTCACTCGACTGCAGGCCTTCACTTGTACTTTACTGTAAGGCACCCCAGGCTTGTGTTTATTACTGAAAGGCGCTATATATCAAACCCTGCGTGACCTGCCGGTGTTCTCGGTATGCTGCCACGAGTTCCTCGCACTGCACACCTGTCACTTGTCACTTCCTGGCCAAATTTACACAAAAACCTCCCATGTGGAACAGCACGGCAGAAAACAAAAGAAGCGAGAAGCATGGCGAGAGCGGAATGAGAAGTAAGCTGTAAACGGCGATGGCCGGGCCACTTTCTTCTTCTTCTTCTTTTTGGCAGTGCTCTCGTGAGTTTGCATAAGGCATGTGCCGCACTGACCCGGTGCTACTGAGGCTCATCACCCGGACCTGCAGGGGCGCGCTCACGGACTGGCTGCTAGATGATGACGTCACAAAGTCACGTGCAGACGCTGAGCACCGTCTTGCCCGTTTATTATGTCGAAGACGAAATCAGCGACCACAAACCAGCAGGCAGAGAGCAGCCATTTTCACAGAACTCACCCTTCTTCATTCCATCCATTTTTAAGCAGGGACGTGGGGTAGCTGGAGCCAACCCAGAAAACAGTGGGTGTAAGGCATGAACGATGCCAGGCTGGGGCGCCAGTCCAGCCCAGAAGGTTAGATTAGAAACTCCAACTCAACTAACCATTTCCTGAATTACTCCATGTCCCTGAATTTGAAACAAGGATGGAAACTTCTGTTTCTGCTGCCTTTACGTTGGGGGTGCAGCAGAACGGGATTTATAATTCTAGCAGGCGAGTTGAAGTGTTAAAGGACCATCAACTCCAAGTTCTTTGTTTTTAGTGTTCCTTTTGCTTTAACGGTTGACTTCTGTAAAAGCAGTTTGCATAAAGCATACAGGAACAGGAAGTGCTAGAAGTTAAAAACTAACAAAAACCAAACACCATCTTCTACAAAAGGGCACTTGGGCGAGCAGGAAGGCCAACGAGCTTACAAATGGTCACTTTCTGTGTGTGGAAAAAGTGAGACACGTGAATGGCTGGTGAACAAGTGCTAAAGTGGCCTGTCAGTATGATGCTGGTGACAGAGAAGGGACGGCAGGGGGGCTTTGGGCTTGACAAGCAGCAGTGTGAGCACCAGAAGAACCAAGTCATGAGACGTCAGAACCTTAAGAGACGGAACGGCACCCTGTGAGCCCGCTCATCTATGGCAGCTGCTGGAACATGAAGAATGTTGATGGGCAACAGCTTGCCTTGTGTGCTCTAATACTGCGCCATACTGTGTGCCAGTGATACGTATAGGCATCATTGTGCTTTGTGAATACCCCCCATTCAGGTTCTGTGTGCAGTGGTACCTTGTAGCACACACCAGATTGGGACCACTCGTCAAATTTGTATATTTGAACCCTTTCTGTCTGCTGCTATAACCTGCAGTTTCCCATTATATTGTGCCTTTCATTCACCTATCCATTTATCTGTTGTAAGTGCCAGGCACGATTATCCAGCATCCCATCTGAGAGAAAATGGTGATGCTGGCAGAGAAGGGAAGTCAGAATGGAAGGACAGAGATAAGACTGGCATCCTGTCTGGGATGGGCATGGGACCCTTACCCAGATGGGAATACAAAAAAAAGGAGCAGTGGGGGAAGACTCCTATTTTGGAAAATGTTTATCCCCCATCCCATTTCCTCCCAGACAGGATGCTGGATAACCCTGCTTGGCACTATCTATGTATTATACAGTACATTGCCTTTTACATACAGATCAATCTATCGCTCTCTCTGCTTATCTAAATTTCCACTTGGAATTTCAAAAACCTGAGGAGACATCCGTCCTCCAGTAGGGAGGTGAATCCCAGGAGCAGTGAGCTGTAGGGGAGGTCAGGCCACAGTTCTAGGTGCAGGTGCATGGCGGCCTCCGGGATTAGGGGACGAGCATTGGGGCGGAGGACATGTCAAAGAATGTGGCTGTGGGAATGTAAAGAGCCCACTATGTTAGCACAAGCTCTTCCAAAGCCCTTCCATGATAAAACTGCTGGCAGATGGGGCGAGATCGCTGATCAGAAGTGAGACCCCCACATATAGATGGGTTTGTTATTAAAATCCTCACCTTTGGTTAGTCAAACCCTATCCAAGTAAACCCAACTGTGGGGCTTGGGATGCTTGACAAACTATGGGGCAGGGGGGCCGTGCCTAGCCCGGCTAAATGACCCCATAGAAGCGGGGTCTCTGCCTGTCCGTCGTCTTTCCCTTTTCAGTCGCTACAGAAAATGACAGAGACGGAGGCGCACCTTCTTGAAGAGCCTGATGATGTCCTCGCTGATCTGTGACAGCCGCACCGTCACGTTGTTCATGTAGATGTCATTGAGCGTGGCGTGGTCCCGGCTCTCTCGCCGCGTCTGGTTCAAAATCAGGTACCAGCAGTTCACTGGAGACAGGAGGTGTTGGTCTTTCCTGAAATAAAGAAGAAAGCACAATGAATGGAGGACGAGGGAAAACTGAGCGAGCAATCCTGGGGAAGGGGGGCCCTCCTTCACTTCTCAGGGGCTGCAGACTGTGAAACTAACAGAAATATTTTTATGAGAAATTACACTGAATAAACCAAAAAAAAGCTTACAGACAATGTATTTGAAGGAGCACCAGTGCCACAAAAACAAAATGACCCCACCTACTTGTGCCCAAGGATCTGCCTCAGCTCTTCGGCACTGACTCCTCCCACCTCCGCTTGAAGCTCAGCCTCAGCTCTTACTTTTTCAGGCTAATTGCCCGCAGCTACCCCATGTGTGATTGAAGCTCCACCTCTTGCCTTTCCCATAATCAGCAATTTGCCCCAGCCCCTCCTATCTGTCACTGAGGCTCCGCCCCAGCCTATGTATGCATGAAACTCCACCTCTAAGCTTTCCCTCTGCTAGCTGTTTTCCCCTCCCTTCCCAGTTACATCTAAACTCTGCCCCTAGCCTTCTACTTGCCCTTGGCTCTCATACCTGTGTCATGAAGCTCCACCCCCAGATCTTAATGCTTCCTATTTGCTGTTTATGCCTGACACCTCCCATGTGTGCCTGAAGCTCCACCCCATCCCTTCATTCGGCTCCATGCAGCAGTCACATGATGTGGGGGTGGCACAGTGGCTCTGGTATGGACTGCTTTGTAGTTTTGCCCCTTGTCTTATTTTTTTATGCTTTTTGCCTGCCAGCGGCATCTTGTTCAGTTCCATGTGTGTAGCGTATGGCCTTCTGCCTGTTCGTTTGGTCACCGATGGCAATCGTCTGTTTTACCCATTTGTTACACCCTGATCTGCACCTCAGCCTGCTTTCAAGGTGCCAGCCCCACTTTACAAAGCTCCACAGGAAAGCCGGCAATGAGGGGCCGCGCCTGAAGTAAACGGGGCGAATCCACATTGGCGTGGACAGCTAATTTATATCAAAAACATGTGCAGACGTGTGTGTGGGGGTGTGTGCGTTGTAGCCCCAAGCATTTTGTGCAGGTGGTCTCAGCAGGCTTTGTCTTGTGCAAGAGGCTTCAAAGTTCACAAAGACAAAAACAGCTGCTCAAATAAAAAAGATGTCCAGAAATTCAACCCCAATTAAGGCTTTTACTGCTCGCCTGTCCCAGAGATCTGTGGCCCCCCGCTTCTCTGTCTCTCCCTGGCATGTGTCACCACCTTGGAGCTCAATCAGAGTTAGACTGGCAGGTAGAGCAGTGAACAGGACACATGGCAGACAGTGACCTCAAGGTAATAAAGAGAGACGTGGAAAACGTGCAGCAGGGGCAGCATGGGGGCCAAAGGAAAGACCCCAGGCCCCTTGACAGCTGGGACCATTTAGTCTGAGCGCCTGACCCCTGTCTTGACAAGGAGCAGCAAGGAGCTCAGGGACCCCTGACTGCCTGCTGCATTTGGAGGAGACACCATCTCAGAACTCCAAGCAAACATCGGCTGCTCCTGATTAGGCCTCTGCTTGCTTAGCTCCCTTTATCTTGTTATACTGGACAGACTGGCACACAAAGGGAGTGGCATGGTGCCACCGTGGTAGGGCCTCACACTTGTGTCCTGGGTGCTCCCCATGTCCACGTGGGTCTCCTCTGGGTGCTCTGAGATCCTACTGCAGGTGAGGGGGGACTGGTGATGCTAAACTGACCCGTGTGTGTGTGTGTGTGTTTTCACCTGGCATTGAACTGGTATCCCATTTAGGGATTGCTCCTGCCGTGCGCCCTATGCTTGCTGGGATGGGCCCTGGATAGTCAGGTTGAGTAGATGGATGGCATGTGAAGGGCAAAGCTGGGGTGTCAGCAGCCAGTCACAAGCCCTTGTTGGTCACATTCCCATACTGATGACCTCCAAGGTGCACTCCATCACCACATACTGAATCTGGCGGCAACCACCTTCAGTTCGTTTACACAGGAGTCTCCGTGAGGAGGCTACCCAATGGCCAGCGCTGAACACGCTCACCCACCTACAAGTTCTTTGCCACCAACCAACTAAATGTTGAGGCCTTATATGGGACGGGGGGTCCTGGTCTGCCCTCCCATCTCCGTCCGGCTTCATGAGGGTATCTAGAGTAGGCTTACACCATAGGATGCTGCCAGGCCATACAGGACATAAAAACTGAATATGAGAACAGGCCTGCAAAAATGTACCACGTGGCCGTTGGCGATCTGGTGACCGCGGCCAACGGCCAGCATTCCAATCAAAAGAGGACACGGTGAACAGACCCCAGTGGCAGGGAGAGGCGGGACTTACTTAAACTGCTGGTGTTCTCTGGAGCTGCGGATCTTGGAAGAGAACCTCTCTGACAATTTCTCCAGACTCCTGGCATATTCCAGCTCAATCTCAGCCTTCCTGCGGAAGAACTCCTGGAGGTCCTGCAGGAGCTGGATCCGAGATTCCGACTGTTGCTCAAGGCATTTGAACTGCTCCACCAGCTGGATACGAATTTCTGAAATGACAAAAAAGACAACAAAGAGTGTCAGCCGTGACACACTGCACTGAAGTGGCCGGGAGACCACACAACACATCCATGGCACATTACTCAACTGTCCAGGGTGACCCTGACATTTGGAGTCCCCCAAACATGTGACCAGTACCTTTTTGAGTTAGGTCCATGTGAAAGAGAGGTAGGTGTGAACGGCACACACTCACACACTCCGCTCAGTCACACACTGCAGTTTGACCACCTTCAGGTTTAACTCCATTCCATCTCCATGACCTGCCATGACGTCTGGCCTTCCCACCATCTCCAGTTAGACCGAGAGCCGTCACTTTAAAAAGAAGAAAGAGGCCTCGCCTCGAAGGGGCACTTCCTACTCGTAAGGTGCTGATCCAACCGTTTTAGCAAATCCCCGCGGCCGCCCGGCTCCAGACATATAATCACGGGCTTCGATGTCGAAGAAGAGCAGCTGTAATTTGGAGACAGGCCTCTGCTAACAGGCACGGACTCGGATGTGAGCGCTCCGAGGACAGACGGAGAGGAGAACTTCACGAGGAGCTGCTGACGAGCCTGGGGTCTTAGGCTGGTGAAGGCCTTCCCGTGGCAGAGGTCAGCAGGCGTAGAATGTTGAACAGAAGGAGGAAGAAGAAGAAGAAATCTGTATCCAGCTCTAGAAGACTAGCAGACGTCAAGCAGGGGAGCCCTCTGCCGATGACTGAAAGCAGTCTGGCCAGTCTAAAGACACTTGTGCCAGGGAAGCCACCCTCGTACTGCCCGAAACACAGAGCGTTGGTCCCTTCACAATGACACTGCTAAGCCCAGGTCACTGTGTCACCGCTTGACTGTCACGCCTTGCCACAGTGTGTCTCTGCATAAGACGAGGAGGTGAGCAGGCAGTAAAAGAACTCCACCTTCAAAATTACTGCCAGCGGTACCCGGGCACACAAAGGTCAGAGGAGGACCCAGTGGATGTTGGGGAACACATCCTGTGTGGATCAACGATGGGCCTGGTCAAGACCACGGCTGCAGGCAAGATATAGCAGTGCAGGACAGGAGCTGAGCCAGAGACCACCAGCCCGGGAAATAAGTGTGACTGGAGGAGTCCCCCCAGGCCAACTGCTGACTCCTTAATCCAGGCTATGAGCAGGTGCCCTTCAAGGAGATGTGGGATTCAGGACTGCAGGGACACCTGGGGCCACTAGGGGGAGTTGTCAGTTCTCAAAGTTATCAGACCAAAGGAAAGGACAGGAGAGGAAGCCATGAGGGGCCAGGCCAGGGTCAAAGCCAAAAAGTGAAAACTGCGATGGACAACACGGAAAACGAGATCAAAAAACAAACAAACAGACGAACTCGAGGCGCCACTCTCCACGTAGGCCTTCTAATGAATTGGTGCACAACCGTAGAGACCGACGTTACTGCAACGCCATAGTAAATAACGTGTGCCCCGTGACTAGCAACAGCAATGGAAACGAAACACGGACTGCTCAGACGGACCTCAACAGCGTTAATAAAAATTCAAATCGCCTAAAAAAAGTCAAAAGGATTACAACAGAGATTGACAGCTTAGGTTGTTAGAGTGTTACGATTTTCCAGAACTCTCATGTCTTTTAGGCTTTTGAGGTTTGTTTGGATTTATATTCTGTATGTATGTATTTATGATTGATTTGCATTTTCTCACAACACCATTTTGCTCCAATTTGCATTGTTTTGTTCAGCAGTTGCTAACGGCAATGTCGGGGTCACAAACGAGGTGACGTCACGGGTGATGAAGGACAACCCCAGGGGTGACTTTATTGCCCAAGTCTGTGGATTCTCAAAAAAGAAAATACCAAAATGCGTTTTTTTGTGTTTCAGGTTCTTGGTTCTCGTTTGGCTTTTTGACGTCTGAGTTACGCTCGGCTTTGACGGCAGGTATTCTGACCCTCTGCTTCAGACTTCAGCTTTGGTTTTCGACTCTCATTTATCCTTCACTACAACACCCGGAGCTGCCCAGGCCGCAGATCTCATTGACATAAGATGGACCAACGTCAGGAAACTGGCCCAGGCCGTGGCCCGAAACTCAAAAGTCCATCTTTTTAACAAAGCCAAGGGCACCAAAGAACCAAAAAGGGCCCGTCGGCGGTGGACTAGAAAGACAAAAAACAACTTTCGCTTTGGCTTGGTCTTTGCGGTTGTACAATTTTGTATGCATTTTATCAGTTAGTCTGTGTTGACCTCCTGGTCCGCACGCTCCACTTCTCCTCATTGGGTTGATTTGGTTATTTCCGTTTCCGTTGGCCTCTCCTGGTTTAAACGACTCCTTACTGGATTCTGTTTTAAGACTTGCTGGCTCTCCCCCACCCCCTTTCTTGCGGTTCCTTCACTTTGTTTTGTTGTCCTTTTGGCTCAGAGGTTTTGTGGCTTCCCTCTCATCCCCACTGCAGACGTGGGCCTTTTGAGTTTGGGGCTAGGTGACCCGTGATGAGGCCTAGTCAGGGAGTTTAGACCTCTACAGATGGCACATCCGTGGCTTTTTGAAGGCCTGCAACTACTTGTGAGGTCAGCGTGTCTCAGGAATCACCACAATGGCAGCTCTGGCGTGACAACAGAAAGAGACAGCAGAGCATGGAGAAGGCGGCCCACCAAGGTCTGCCCACTGCCTCCTTTGTCCCGCCCTTCAGTTTGTATTTAAACCTTTACTAACTAGGACCTCATTGCCATTCGTTGGGATGGCAGGTCAGCTCAAGGGCACCCCCTACAGGCTACAATGTACCGCTATAAATAGAGGGTCTCAACACAAGGGGGCACAGTAAATGGCATGCATTCTGCTCTGCAAGTCTTGCTCAGGGCACTATAAAATGCACAGTAGAAGGGCCCTTTACTAGCTGAGCCAAGACTGAAATGTGATCTTGGCAGACACTGAAATAAGATGGAGTGACCACCCTCTCCGCAAGACCCCTAAAAACAGTGCCAGGCAAGCTATGACCAGGAGGCATCAAGCAAAGACAAAAAGTGGATGACTAAGAAAGAGTTGGCAGTGCCACGCCAAGGGCAGCCAAAAAGAAAAGCTTGGGGCTCAGTTTCACAGAGGACGCCCACTGGCTGCCCACTCCAAAGGTGGAGGAGAGGGCAGTAAAGGAGAAACAAGCAATATGAGGGGCACCAGAAACTAAAGCCACAAATTCAGGAGAAGAGGCCCCCTTGGGGCCGCACCTCCAGCCGATGTGAGGGGGCACAGTGCCAAAGAGGAACAGACTCTACACTGCAACGTAAAGGCTGCAAAAGGCGCCATATAAAATGAAGAGCAGGCTCTCAGGAGGGATAGCGGTGGGCACACCTGCTCCAAATAAGCCCATAAATTAGGTTTTTAAAGAAAAGCAGACCCTGGCAGCCAGGAGCATCACGTCACCAGCAACAATGGCAGGAAACGTGAGATGAGTGACCTCTGACCCCAAGTCAGGCAGCAGCTGTCACCCTGCACTTTTAGGAACAATAAAAGAGAAAGAGAATGCTAGTTAGTGTCACACAAGGGGACAAAGAAAACACGAAATTTGAGGAAGCCCCGCTAATCAAGGACAAATCTGGCAGTTTAAATGAAAAAAAAAAAAAAAAACGTCCACAATGTCCAGCCTGGCGGCCAACAACAAGCAGATCCCCGACTGGTACCACTCCCAGCCGCCTTCAGTCTTTGTTGTCTCCTCAGAGGCCACCCAAAGCAGGGGACTGATTTGATCAAGCTGGCAGAGCGATGACAGTGAAAGAAATAAAGGGACAAAAATCAACACCGACAATCAAACACACTCAGCGGGCACAAGCAAATCCACACATCCATCCTTCCAGGTCTTGGGGTGTCAATGCCAAGCCTTGGAACAGCCCTTGAGGGGCACCACTCCACTGTAGGGCACACTGACCAACAGCCCTGGTAGCACTGCCATGAGGTGACCCCTGGCAGACACTCAGGCAAACCAAACAAGACTGGGGATGAAACAACAGGGCGCCCACACCAGAGATGGCACGTCAGAGTTCTGTTATTGATGAGGCTGAAGTTTGGCACAATCACCTCCAGTCATGTGATGTGATGATGCATCATGACATCTTTTCCTACATAAGATGGTGGCGCCCAGCTCGTAGTGTCCCATTCGATTTTTCCAAGATAGTTATGGGCAGAGCAAACCCAGTTTGGCAACCTAACTTTGGCACACTTGTGGTTTGTGTGTTGGCGTTTGTTCCTGCTTGCCCCTTTACACTTCCATGCTTCTCCTGGTTTTTCTAACGATCCTGGCAGCCGAATGTTCTCCGTACTTTATGTTCTTTTTTTTTTCAGGGAGTGGAGTTAGTCATTTGGATTTATTTTAAGTGGCGCCCACTCACTCACTGAAACTCCTTCACTGTGCCAGCTTGTGAAGCTCCTTCAGTTTCCGCAGTCTATGCCAAGCTGATGAGCAGCCTCTAATTTAGTGTATTCAAAAATGGATGCTCCCCTCCTCCTCCTCCTCATCCCCTTGTGTGTGCCACAATTCACTTTCAGGCTCAGGATTATTCTTGTCTGAAATGGGCAAAGGCGTGCCAGGGATAAAGTGGGCTCAAGGCAGGGGAGCTTCCTGAGAATTACCCACACTGGTGGCCTTGGCGCTATGGGATCCCAAGTGGGTGCAAAGGGCCAAGTGTGAACGGGTCAAGATGAGAATTGGCACTTCCAACCCCCAGAAGAGAGTGGTGAGCAGTACCCCCAGGTGGACATGAGGGTCAAGATGCCCAAATGAGTGACCAAAGAATCAGCTCAGCGCTGGGGGCTTTGCCGTCGATCCTCACTGCCATCCTCCCCTCTGGTCACGAGCTCTTGGAGGAGACCAAAATGTCCATGGCAGGCCTTCCTGGTGGACATCCGAGTACAGCCAATGGGGGCCAGTTAAGGTGGTTTGGGCATGGAGTTGGAATGCCCCTGGAGTGAAGGGCACACCCAGGACATGCTGGAGGGCTGGTATCTCGGCTGTCCTCACAGTGGCTGAGAAGGGCTGCAGGAAGTTGTTGAGGATGGGCAGACCCTCGCCAGGGCAGGTGGAGTGAAAATGAAAGGAGTCGCCACTTGGACTTGTTATAAAAAAATGGAGGTGGCACTAAAATGATTAAGCTAATAACTAGAGGGGCACTAAACACCCTGCTATCGATTCCCCCACTATGCCCAGTTAGAAAGAAACGGGCCCTTTTGAAACGAGCCTCAAACCACCTCCATCTGGACGAACAGGCCGAGTCACAATCTGAAGGGGACGCCAGTCTGTCATTTCAGCTACACAAGGAGCAGCTTCACAGAAAATGAAGTCAAGGAGCTGTTCAGGGCAGAAAGAGCTGGCATGAAGCTCGTCTCCTGCACGCGGGGTGCCACAGCCCAAAAACAGCCGGGCACCGCTTCAGTGCTCACCGCGGTGGAGCAATAGGAGACGCGGGCCCCTCATTGTCCTTCTCTTGTGTCATAAGGCAGCATTCATGGAGGGCTGGCAGTTACTGGGGGTGATCTGTCAAAGGGCCGAACACGAGGGGGCAGCCTAAGGGAGTCTGCTCTGCCGACGTGTTGGATGGATTTAGTCGAGAGACCCCAACCCGCCAGCCAGCAAGCACTTCTGAGCTTACACAACTGGGGGCACCAAAAAAGAAAATGACTTGGGGGCAAACGTGGGATGGGTCAATTCAAGGATGAAGTCCATTCAGTGGAGGAGAGACAGGCGACATGAGAGGCACCATATGACACATTGAGGAGCGACAGCATATGGCAGACAGAACGTGCTACTCGTGAGCTCGAGCACTTCACTAACACATGATTGTGGTCATGGCATTGCAGCTCGGCGCAGGCTGTGCCCCCTGTCCTGGAGGTGCCATTGTGAAGGTGGCCATTTCTGCAGCCCGCATCCCAGGGTGGCACTCTCGATGGCTGTGTATTGTATTTCATTTGCCGCGGCTTCAGTAAACGTGTCCAGTCCACAAATCCACCGAGTATTTCAGCGAGGTTGTGTCACCGTCCCCCTGGTGGGCCTTGCTTTTGGGCTCCACTTTGACTTTGTCCCAACGCTCTAATGAAGTTCTTTATTTAATATGGTGCCTTTTATAGTTAAGGTAAAGCCCACGATGACACAACAACGGATTGTGTCACCATCACACTGACTGGAACTTGAACCCGGGCTCCTGGCGCTACCAGGCTGCAGCACATTCAAGACTGACTCAGCAATGTGAGCTGCGATTCCTGTGGAGCGCCCCCCCTTTCCCATCCGTCCCAGCGCGTCCTTGACGTGTGGATTTGTGAAGAGTGAAAGTGAAGCCCCAGAGGGAGGCCTTGTCATCCTGTCAGTGAGGCGAGGGGGGTGGCACAGACACTCGCAGGCCTGCAAATCTCCATGTCGGGGGGCAACCGAGCGAAGCCAAACACAAAGGGATGTGATGAAAGCGAGAAGACGAGGGGTAGGCTAAGCGGCCATTAAAGTGGAGGCTCTTTAATAGAATGTTAAACGTCTGTGTGTGTTTGTGCATGTAGGGCGGGGGGCTCAAACTCGGTTCCAGGGGGTCTGAAGTGCCTGCTGGCTTTTATTCATATCCACGGTTAGCGCACCTTTAAAAACTGCTTCCAGTTAACACTTAGGACTGAGCTGCTCTGGGATCGGGAGGATCAAACTCTGCAGAGGGGCCCAGTATTGGCTGGAGATGACTTCAGAGCTGGAAGTCACCCCTCACCGGTAATGGAGGGGTCACTTATAGCGCCTGGCCTGCACGTCTGAGCCTGTGGAGCTTTAGGTTCTGTGTGAGAACAAAAGAGAGAGAAGGAGTGAGCGTGACGGAGAGTGAGACACTGTGTGACACTGACACCCTCAGCTGACAGGGGCTCAACCCTGGAGGAGTTCCTGACACTCCAGGTGGGAGTGAGTTTGGCCTGTGACAGACTGGCATCCCTTTCAGGTTGAGCTCCTGCCCTCTGCCTCAGGGTGCAGGACTTGACTCTCCACAATCCGGGTTCAGTAACAGATGATGATGATGAAGATGAAATGAAGACAGACTTGCGTCTCCATCAGTGACTTGAGAGCAAAACACGGAATTGAGGAGAAACCCACCACAGAGGCTGACGGGTGACCCCAGGATGGGATGTCCCAGGGCACCTTACCAGAAGGGTGAGCCAAACGTCCCCAGGAGGAGGCACTTATTCAGATGTGAGGATGAGGTCAAACTGTCAGAGCAAGCCGCCTGTGATGTGACCACCGTGGTGGCATTTGGGCCTCACCAGTGAGCGTCACAAACATACAGAGATGAGATTAAAGAGAGGAACTGGCAGCCCCACTGGCACGCAGAGCGTTTGTGAAACAAACAGGAAATCGGCTGTGCCCGGGTCAAAATGAGCCAAGCAGAAGTTGAGTTTCCTCACAAACCCACTGATCTTTGATAGACTGCAGCTCTGAAGCAGGATGCACGCTGGCACTCCTTCTTTGAATGTTCCCAGGCCGATGGAGAGTGAGTGACTGGCACCGTAATGGAGGCCATGACAGGTGGTGGCCACAATTTCTCAGCTCCACCCTGCTCAGCGCCATTACCTGCAGCACAGGTGACAGGGTGACGCCATTTGAGGGATTTCATTTTTATACGTCTGCTGCAGAGAACTTCGTGTTCAGGGGATGGCAGCGAATGGACAATTCAGATGAGACCCCCTTTGTGGTTTGCCTTGAACCGTTCAGTCCAGAGGACTCAAACGCCATCCTTGAAGACCTTCACCCACATTTAAAGGCGGCTCATTCTCTGTGAAGAGGTGCCAGTCCAGCAGTGATGTCGACTGTTTAGCAGGTGACTGGCTGCGCCGCTGGGTGAATGGTGCTCTTGGCTCATCAGCCACTGATGCCCGGCGGATGGTCTACATTCGGGCAGAATTTAGTGGCTTCTTCAAGAATCAAGACAGTTTTGGCTGAACTGACTGACCACTTTAGTGATTTGGAGGGGATGGCACAGCGGGTTCACAGTCTGTGTGGAGTCTGCATGTGTTGCCTGCATCTTTTATTCCCCAGACATTTGTGGTGTGAGATAAGGAGAGACTAATGAGGGTGTGTGCCCAGTGTTGGACTGGCACTCCACCCTGATCCCAGGGCTTCCAGGACAGGCTCTGGCGCCTTGTGAATTCAAATAAAGCAGGTCTCTAAATGTTATAACAGGAGGTCATTACTCGGCAAATTCAGCAATAAAGGAATTGTCATCGTCTCAGAGTGGGCATGATCAGCACCAACTGGGACAAGCAGGAGTGGGATGACACAAAGTGACATCCCAATTTAAGGGCCAACCCCCAAATGAGCAGGCAATACAGCAGAAGGCAATTAAGTGGCAGGGACAAGCAACAAAATGAGAACAAATTATAAGTGACCATCAGACCCTCACACACTACTCTCAAACCAGCTTAACCCACTCCAGTGGCACTGGGGGCAACTTGGAATGCGCCCGTCTACAAGGATAAACAAGGACAACTGGAACACCCACAGGACAAGCCACACAGACAGAATGCGGGCGCAGGATTTAAACAGAGGACTCTGGATGTGCCAAGGTGCCACCAAACAAAATGCCAATGAGAATTTTGTGAGGAAGATGGGCTTCTTCTTCAACGAAAATGTCTTGCTGCCCCTTTAACTGATCAGATTCCCCAACACCGTTTGTCAGGTGTCAGGTGTTTGTCTCAAAATAACTTCACAAGATGCCCACCTGGGTGTTATGTCATTGAATCAATCGGCCAATCTTCAAGGGGTGCGAGAGTGGAGGAGGGGCCATGGGAGGAGCCAATGCTGAACTGTGACACATAAGGGAGGTCCCTGTCTTTTTGTCATCTCTCCCTCTTTCTCTTCTATGGTGCCTTTTACATATCTAAGCATTTAGTGTTTCTTACATTTCTCTCTTTCTTGTGTGTCACATAGTGCCTATCTACATGTCATATAGCGCCTTTCAGTTACCCGACTACGCCTACAGTGCTCAAAGACTCCTCCCATCTCCTTTCTCAATCAGTCTCACACTCTTTCTGTATACGAAGCGCGACAGGCTAGTGGTCCTCACAGATGTCCCACCCGTCTCTGACTCTCCTGTGCTGCACACAACACGTCAAATGTGCCACCACTCCCCACAGAGAGACCACCAGAGTCAAAGCCACAGAGATCTGCCACTTGACAGCTCCACAAGGCTGGGCCGTCATGTCTTGTGTTTCTCTTCACAGCGGCGAGTGGTCAGTCAGGATGGCTGCCTAATGCTGAGATCATTTGCGTGGCCCCTAAACTAAACCCAACTTTGATCCTCAGAGCTCAGCATGTTAAGATGACAATGCTGGTGTGTGTGTTCAGTGGGCACCTTCACTGCCACGGACTCACAAAGAGCGTGCCCTCTTTGCAAGTCATATGACTTTACACAGGGGTCCTTGTACACACAGACAGTACCGTCATCACGTATTTCTACAGCCAGTCAGCAGCAGGGTTTGGACCCACAGCTTTGGTCTTCCTGGTCCTGCCAGTGATGAGGACATGCCAGGTAAGATGCCACCGACTTGACAGACATCTTAAAGGAGGGAAACAAGCAAAACACCAGTTTATCTAAGGAAGAGGCTGAAACATGGGAAGACACACTGGGCCGGACGACTTGACCCACTAATATGTGGGAGCAGCACCACTCCAGCAGGCATCAGACCCTGGCATCATTCATTAATGGCCATTAGGGCCACCTAGGACAGTGCACTTTATGAAGAAATCACCATAAAGGGTGGAGACTGAAACCCAGTTGGCTGATCAAAGACAAAGGGAGGGGCTGAGGGTGGAGCTTCAGCAGGAGACGCTATAAAGGTTTGGTAGCACACTTGGTTATTGGATACCAGCTGCTTATCTGTGACTTTGTCCCAACTAATGTCACCCTTCTGGACAGTACATGGAGTGGGGACACACAGATAGAGGTAGAGAATTTCTCAGCTTGGGTTGATGAAGGTCTGAAGGCTGCCATTCTGCTCTCTAACTTGTGGTATCGCAAGGGTCTTGTGGGGCCCAAATTTCAACTAAAAGCACACACGGTTTCTCCATAAGGACCGGACTGGTACTGCTGATATTGGCCGTTAAAAACACCTTTAGATATCCTGCACCATAAAGAAACATCCGGAGATAGCAACGAGACGTGCCTGGCTTTACTCCTGTGCTATAGGAGATCACCCCATGTTTCCTGCATGTACTCTCCATGTGCCCTCTGCGTGCTCCAGTGACGCGGACTTTGATTTCAATGTGAAATGAAAAACCCATTGAACTTTAAAAGATGCACAAGTTCATTCATCCAATCAAATCAAAAATTAAGGGTACCAAAGTGGGAATCGGCGCCAGTCCCGGACTGGGCACATACCCACAATCACCCAGTCAGACGATGTGAGCAGAAGCATGGAGCACCCAGTGTAGACAGTGACTGGGATGGGACCCCCGAGCTGTGTGTGAAGTGGACCTCATAGCACCTGTACTCAGAGCTGCAGCTAAGGACACAGTGGCTCAAAAAGGGTGGATGGAAGAGGTTACAAAACCACCACACTTGACATAGGTGACAAAAGCTAAAAAAAATGCCACAAATGCCCAGGGTGTGCCAGCGTGGTCGCCATCTGCATGCTTCACTTAGCTGTAACCATAAGGAGGGGCGAGGCTGTCAGCTCTTGTTGGTAATCAACCCCTCTGGGACCCGCCCTGCCCTGCCGTCAAGACGTGACACCAAAAATGTGTTGGCGGGGACTCACCGTGTCTCACAGTGAAGGACTCATCTGACATGCTAATAACGTAGCCAACTTGCAGATGTATTATTGAAAAGTCACCAGTGAATGACTGTCACCATTACACTGTCCGCCGAGCTGGTCCATCCACATGAAGCCCGCCATGGCGTGGCCGGAGCGATGTGACCATCAGGCTACCACCAGGACATTCTTGTAATATCACAAACACTCCTGTAGGTGGTGGCCTTGTGCAAGTGTGGTGCGTTGTGTGAGGG
This sequence comes from Polypterus bichir lapradei, assembly GCA_026402145.1. Taxonomy (NCBI): domain Eukaryota; kingdom Metazoa; phylum Chordata; class Cladistia; order Polypteriformes; family Polypteridae; genus Polypterus; species Polypterus bichir. The sequence continues at coordinate 58,019,976 of JANRMT010062840.1, read as the reverse complement.
ATCTCAGGTGGGCTGAGGGGTCCGAGTCTAAAAAGTCACCAGCAGTCCCACCCTTAACTCAGGACTGGGTCAAGTGACCGTGGGGGTGGCCACCGGTACTGACTGGCCACTCCATTTGCATGTGGACGGCAAGTCTTGCAGCGTTTTATTTTATTTCTTACATTTTACGACGTGTTTTCATGTTACGTCACTCCCACTGGACAGACCTTCTAGCCTCTATGCCGTACTGGGGCCACATGTTATCACTGGATATGAAAGTCGCTATATAAAGATAACCTTATGCCAGGTCAGAAGTATTGCAAGCCCCCTTCTCTCAGTGGCAGAGGTGCCAGTCCAGGGTAGTCGAATGCAGCCGTTTTCAGGATGTTCACATGGGAAGAACATGCAGACTCCATGGAAATGGCATAGCAAGGGCACTGCCACCCTAAAACACAAAGTAATATCAGGACAAACCCAAGAGGACATGCGATAAGGCCAAAGGTCAGGCATGGCGCATGAATGCTCACCCTCGCACTTGCCCTTCTGCACCACACTGAGTCAGACTGGCACCATTCAGGCAGGAATGACTTGGTTTAGTGCGACTGCCCTCATTTTCTGCTGCCGCTCATTTGCATAAAGCACCAAATGGGGATAACAAAGTTCAAGCCGATGGAAGGTCACCAATAAGACAACCTGGTCAGTCACTGCAGCTCCTGCAGTAAGACACACCAAGAAAATCAGTTGGCATGAGCAATCTGACCCACCAGCTCCTAAGATGGCATTCGCAGCAGGCGAGCACTGCAGCACATTAGCCACATGCAGGCAATGACAGCTTGTAAAGACGAGGGCACCTGGCGCGCACAACCCATTATGTGACAGCAGTGGCACCAGCAGAATGCAGGCTATGCCAGCCAATGTGGCACTTACCGGGACCACTCGAGAGCACCTGTGCTTCACATGAGACACATCTGACACAGGCATGTGGAAGGGCACAGTCCAACTTGAAAGTCAATGAACAGGCAGGTGGCCCCCAGGCTGCATTTTGGATCAGCAGTGAAAACAGGGAGTGAGAGGAGTGCACGGGCATGTGCCTGTGCCAGTAAGCTGATGGCACCTCTCCGTGTGTAAAAAGAATGCACAGTGCAGACTATGCTGTGAAAAAGTCCCAGAGCGGACCCCCCTACCCCCCACCCCATGATGACAAGACGCACTTCTCCGCAGGAACTCTAGCGGCCTTGGGAGTGCCCCCGGAAAACCACAGAAATGTCTGCCCTTGTTTTTATGGTGTAAATATATGTGTGCAATATATAGAAGGGTTCAAATGGCCCACTCTGTCAACAAAGCTCCGGGAGTCTGACGCCCGCTCTAGGGCGCCATCTTCACCCTGCTGACCTCCTTCAAAACTCCAAAAATGAGACGTCCATCCTCTCCGTGTTTCCACAACCGTAAAGTCAAGCAGCTCCTGCAGTGTCACAGAGATGAGATTCCTTACATCTCAGGGGTGACCAACATTTCCACCTGACCGCTCTACCATGTAGCGTGCCTTTCCTACCTGTGTCTTAATCTAACATCTCATTTATTTGGTGCCTTTCATGCCTATCTATTATATCGCGCCTTTCACTTCTATATGTCATTAATGCAGTGCCTTTCGTGTCTATCTAAGGTTGTTCTTGAACATACTATACACCACCTTTAACATCCCTCTCTCTCTCTAATATAGCGCCTTTCAGTCCTTACCCATAGGACTGTCAGAGAGTGGCGACGTGTAGCACATGCATGTAAGGATTTCACTCCTCAGTGTTCTCTGTCCGCACAACAGTAAGGACCCTAAACTTGTACGTGTAAGACGCTATATCTACGCCAAACTAAGAACTGACGTCACTGGGCTGTGCGCCAAATACTTGCTATCAAAGCACTTTGGCCATAACTGTACTGAGGCACCTGTGAACGTGCACACTGCCCCCTGGCGACTCGAACCAGCATCACGGGTGACCCTGCTGGGCATCTGAACTGCTCCGAGGGGCCGCCCCAGCGTGTGTCTCTGTTCCGTGACCGGCGGTGCACCGGGATCTCCTCGGACTCGACCGCCAGCTACAGAGAAGCCTGGGAGCTCCGATTGGCGCCCAGCGTCAGAAGTCGCTGCCAGGGGCTTTTTTTTTTGGGTGCCGTTGTTGTTGTGTTTTCGTTTCCTTGTTTTTCTCCGCTCTGCCCTGAAAATGTGGCGCACCGCAGTCTGACATGGAGGTCCAGCTGGTTTAGGGAGGGGAGGCCGAGGCTGGCGGAGTAAAATTAGCTGAGGAATTCCAAAAACTCGGGCAACCGCCGCTAGCGGCACACATGGAGCCAAGCCAGCTGCCGAGCAGCGACCGCGAGGTGCCGCCGCTTGGACCCTTTGATTTACTTTGGGCTGCCCGGGAGGGATCTCATTGGCATGACAACTCTATTTAAACACTAGAAATGACTTCGGATCTCGTGCCTGCCACTTTAAAATGCCTTAACACGTCCGGACAGGGAGAGCCCCGTGGCGCAGTGCTTAGTGCCTCCAAAGCACTGCTGCAGTCTTCTGGGCTTGCATCCTGTGTCAGAGCAGACAAAGTCTCCTTGTGGCTCTGTAATCTCCCAAAGGTGGGCTGCTTATGTGGATTGGAAATTCCAGTTTGGCTCAGTACGAGAGTGGGCAGGAGTGGGTCCTGTGAAAGTCATTATAGGGTCCTTAGTGTCCCACGTGCATAGTGGGCTGAAATCTAATCCATGTGCGACACACTGCCACCCACCAACACCATGATTAATTCTAGACAGCTCTGTATTATACACAGACACAGAGTTCCCAAAGGCACTACAACACATCTTTATAGGGTTCTTATTTTTGACAGTGGGCCACTTCTTGAGACTTTGCTCAGTGTCTGCTTATTCCAATATGGGGGTCACAAGGAGCTGGAAACTCTCCCAGCAGTACAGAAATCCTGGACGGGGTGCCAATCCTACACTGGGCACAATGTGTGTGGGGTGTGGAAGGCAAACCACAGAGGCACGGGGGTGATACCCAGGCCAGGAGTAAGGGGCAGTGGTGATGGGAACTGACAGGACTCCATTAAAATGAGACAAAGTCTCAGTGTGCGTTATGTAAATTGGACACATATGAAGTGCGATGACAATGAAAAGAGGAAACCCCAACATCCTTTTGTGGAGGGTAATGACAGCATGTCGACTGCACACGATGCTCTACTTCCCCAGCACAAATGTAGGCCACGGTGCAAAACAAAAGGGCCCGCAAAGAAAAGGAGCTATAAAAGGAGAAGAGAGCCGCTCTGCCCACACTCTCCTCACAGAAAAGAACAAAAGCTCAGCAGAAACGCCTCGCAGGCCTTCACCCACCAGCGCAGCCTCCTGTGTCCCATATCATCATCATCATCATCACTTCACCCAAAGCACCGCTGCACGTTTGACTCACATCTGGAGCACAGGCTCGGGTCAGTGCCAGAGCCAGTAAACCCCACCGTCTGGCCCTCCCACTGGTGTTCAATGCCAGCATACTGCGACCGACTGAATGGGCGATTAGGAGTTCACCAGCAACAAGGTAGCAGACCAAGCTGGGCGCTGGCACAACAACAGAACATCAACTGTGGGTCTGCACGACAAAGCCACCTCCTGCCTACTGAGCTGAAAAGCTGACACAGCCTGGGCCTCCGTGTGTGCCAAAGACACACCTTTGTCTAACTTTCTGTGCCCAGTCTGCACGTTTTCCTCCAAGTTCTCCCATTTTCCTGCCACATCCCCAAAAATGTTCAGCTTAGGCCCATTTGCAATGCCACATTGCGAGTGTGCCCCCTGGTGGACTGGCATCCCGTCCAGGGTTCTGAAGTGCCCGTCCATGGCACTGGCTCACCTCCCAGCCCTCTCAGTGGATTTTCTCGCTGTGCTTCACTCCACTGTCCTACTCTTCGGATTATTTTTGTCATCATTTACGGATGTGCTGCTGTCCTGTCCCCAGCAGAAATGTAGGCCACAGTGCAAAACAAAAGGGGCCTGCAAGAGAAAGGAGCTATAAAAGGAAAAGACAGCGGCTCACCCCGCACTCTCTTCACACCTCACTCCAAACCAACAAAGGCTCAGCAGAAACGCCTCGCAGGCCTTCAGCCACCTGCGTCCAACGCCCCCCCACCCGTGACAGATGTCAGACTGTTATGGTGCACACTTTGTTCATGCTCACGGCGTAAGGCGCTATAAAATAAACTCTTCAAGACACGGATCACGTCCTGGCCCACTCATGCAGCCGCACCGATGACTGTGAACGTGTGAAATGACAAAGAGCATCCCCCTCCCCCGACAGAGGAAGGGAAAGGAAAGGCCAGAAGGCGGGTCGACTTCATCAAGCCAATCAGGGCCATGGAGCACGGGCCGTTACCGCGCAGGGAGAAGCACACAAGCCCGCCATCCTGCTAGCGCGTACGCGCTCATGTGTCCGGTTTGGCCGCCTAGACTGGCGAGCTCATAAGGACGTGTGATTGGACGACCCACTCATCACGCTAAAGGAGATGCAGATGAGCCCCAGAAAGAAAGAAAATAAATCGGAGCGTCTAAAGGGGCCGCTGACCCAAATCACGAAGCCCACAGCCTGCTGCCTGGGAGACTCGAGATGAGGAGCGGCAAGGGGGTGCAAGGGGCAGCGTGGCGCGCAGGGCACTCATCCTGCAAATTAGAGCAGAGGATTTCAAGGCTCGGGGCGTCCATTCTGTTTAGTGTTTCTCTATTTAAATGCAAATCAGCCGTGTTGTCTGTTGAGCTGTCTGAAGACACAAGAGTCGCTGATGACCCCCAGCAGCCGAGTGCCAGTTTTCTGCACAGTTATTTTTATTTATCCATTTCAATAATTAACATGGCCACAGCGTGCAGGCAAAAACACAAGATGCCGTGGCTAAAGATGTCCTCCTGTCGCAGGTTTCTTGTGAAGTCACTTAAAGCTTCAAACCATGGCTCCCCTTTGAACCCCCCTTAGTGATGTAATTTAAACTCTACACTATAATGACAACCCCCTCTGTGGAGTCTGCACGTTCTCCCTGGGTTCACGAGGTCCTCTTTGCATTTTTGGTAAACCGATGACACTAAATTGGGTCTCCATCCGGGGGTTTGTTCTCGTATTGAGCCTCAAGATCCTGAAATGAGACAACATGGCTAAACTGGCTTCCACTGTGCGTGTGTTTCACCCTGCTCCCTGTCCTGGGACTGCTCCTGACTTGCACCCAATGCTTTCTGGGAGAGGCTGCAGCTCCTTGTGACCCTGCTCAGGAGAAACGCCATAAATTTGGTGGTTTTCATGTCCTGGGGGACCCCCCACAGCTGCAGCTTTTTACTCCAGCAGGTTTCGCTGTCAGTGCGCCATTCTCACGTGTTGTAGTTTTAGGCCTACAAGCAGTTCTGAGAAATTCATAAAACTTGCTGTCTTTGCACAAATTTCAATGCCCGTATTCCGGTTTTAAATGAGCCTTTTCTGTGAAGTTTGCCCCTCTAGTTGTATCCAATGGCTGATGACTAGCAATGAGCAGTGCAGACCTGGGTGCAAACAGCCATATGAGTGCTATGGGGGGCACAGACAGGTTCTTCTTAAGCAACCGTGAGACTGAAGCCACTGCCCCCCATCAGCACTCAAGGAATTAAAGAGGAAATGGCAGAAATACAAATATTCCAGAAGAGATTAATAAGGGCAGCTCACCGGACTCTGAGATCAACGAAAAGTAAGACGGATGCAGCGATAGTGAAATGGGGGGCACCAGGACTGAGCTTAGGAGCCACGAAGCAAACGGCAGATCAAAGCCATTTACTGGAGACGAGAGAAGGCCAAGTCAACAATCAAGTGGGGGGCAAAACAGGAAATCAACGGCAAAGCCACATTGTGAAAGTCCACAGTCGGGCAAAGTCCCAGGCCTCTAAAACGACTTTGATGGCTGCACACTAACAAGCGTTGCACGTAATCCAGAATCTTCAACTGCAGAACTAGCGTGCCATCACCACCACCACGGGTTACATGTATCACCACTGTCATTCTAATTCTCCCTCATCTTATGTGCCGTCCAAGTCATAACGTCACATGACAGTCACATGATGGCAATGGCGCACTGTTACCGGCTCAGAGTGGGGGAGGTGAATCAGACAGCCACACTGGATGGACCCTGCTGCAGTTTCTGGGCCGCCTTGCCAGCCAACACCCCCAAATCCCCCCAACATGTGCATGTTTAAATAATTTAATAAAGAAATACAAAATCAGCAGGAGGGCAGACGAATTCTGCAGAACTGCACTGACCTCGGCCTCGGTGGCTGTGATGGTCTGGCACAGACTAAGCTTGCCATTTCAATTTATTTAGAGCTTCATGTTTTTCTTAAGGTCCTTGTTATCTGTTCCTACTCTCTGGAAATCTAAATTATTCATATTTAATACTAGCAGATAATCAAAGAAACCCGCAAAAGGGAGCAAAACCCATGTGTGAAATCCAAAATCAAAAGCACAGGCAAACAAAGAATCAAACAATAAAAAGTGACACAGGCAGGTGTCAATGGCACGGCAACAGGCCGCGGACCCTCAGGACCTTCTACAGGCCAAGGATGGTCCCCACAGCTGCAACGTCAGGGGAGCTCCACCCGCTTGGGTTCAACATACAAACACAGGACAGATAACCAACTAAGTAAGCAATACAAAATGATAAAGTTAGAAATATAGACAAAAAAATAAAATGAACAATTAAACACGGAAAGAAAGAAAGCACTTTCATTAACAACCACACCAAAACATTAGTCAAAACCATGAAAACAAACACCCAACAATTAGAGAGACTAAAGTCCTCTGCAAAACCCTAACAACTGAAGACCAAATGAGCGTCCAGCCCCATCCCAGCACTCTGATGTGACCAGGATAATCTCGACCACAACACTCAAACTGAAGTGATGGACACAATGCTGCAGGGCACACCACAGTGGCCATGTGACAGCAGTGCGGTGCACAGCCTCACCAGGGGACCCCAGAAAAAGACCACCATAACTAAAACATCTTCAGGGCAGTCCACAGAAGGTTATTTTCAATGACAGCAGCCGAACATCATAACTGAACAAATGCAAAGCCTAAAACAAGCGATGATTACGCAGCTTTGGTGTTAACCGTTCACAGCTGATGTCCTATGAATAAATTATGAAAAGGCCACATTAGAAATTGGGCTTACTATTTATTGTCATTTTTTTAATGCTCAACATTTCTAGCTTCACATCCCCACACTGGTGACCCACACCACCCGCACTTCAGATCAGGTCAGGTCATCCACGCATATATGGACCTGGCCAGTACTTTGATGGGAGACCATCTAGGGAAAACTTGGGGGGCTGTTGGCGAGGCCAGCAGGGGGCGCTTACCCACTAGCTTGTGTGTGGATCCCAATGCCTCAGTGCAGTGAGTGGACCGCTGACTTTAGGATGAGATGTAAAATTGAGGTCCCCCAATGTCCTGGCTAAATTGCCCACCATGACCTGGTCGTTCTGGCCCCTCATCACCCGCTGTCTCAGACTGGCCTGCTATCTCTGTCACCCCGTCACAGCTCCTAGCTAACATGTGGTGAGCTCCCTGGTGCGAGAGTAGCTGCCGTCACTTATCCAGGTGGATGCTGCACATTGGTGTTGACTGAAGTCTACGTGCAGCACTTTGGGTAGCTGGAAAAGCGCTCTATAAATCTCATTAATCGTTGTTGTTATTTATTATAATAGGTTTTAGGTGCACAACAACGAAGGGCTGCTCTTTCATGCTTTGCTCTTAAGGTTCTGCTCCTTCAGTCTTCCCTGGCAGCCCAAACCCTGACCTGGTCCCACTCCTCAGGAGGTCTCCTTGGCTCTGAGGTGTCTTTTTGTGACAAGGTGACCAGAATACATACAGTATGGTAGATAAGGCCTCCTGTGACTTTTATATAATCGCACAAGCCAAGCACATCAGTATCAGGTGCTGCAATTACATCTCCCACCACAAATGTAATCACATAATCAACACAATTATTCACTTCAACTTTTGATCAAACATTTTTTGTCACTTGTACTGATTTTCACAGGCAAGAAAAGCAAGGATTGCAGGGTATCAGGGCAGCCAGAACTGCTCAGTACTGGGCCAAGGTGTGGCATACAGCATATTCTTATAACTTTCATTATAAAACATTCTCCCAATTCAACAATAGCCACATTTCTTCTGTCTCTGAGGTTCACATCATCTCCCCTTCCATGTTTGCTGGGTCTTAGTCTCCTGTCTGGGTGTGGACAACTCTGAGTCCAGTGGGACTTCTACTATTGTGTGAACTGATGGGGAAATGGCAAGGAGTAAGGACCAAGAGTCAAAATCAAACACCAAGAGGGACAAAAGTTGCTCAATCAGAAAACAGCCAAGGCACCAACACCAAGATGTTAAACAAAAGGAAAAACAAGGAGAGTAAAACAAGTTCAAAAGAGGGAGCCTTTAAGGTTAATCCACAGTCTGGCAGGCCCATTACCACGGGGCACTCGCCACCTTAGTGATGTCATGACACACAAATTCCAGAGCCACGCCCCCAGCAACAGCCTTACTGTATCACAGAATGGGAAACAAAACGACAACATGGGAATAAACAAAACATAAAGATAATAGAAAAAAGAATGGAAGGTAACAAGGCTGAAATCAAAATATACAAAACAAACATCGGTAAGTATGGATTCCCTGATATTCCAAAGATCTTAAAATAAATATTTGAAGTACATCCATCCATTATCCTACCCGCTAAATCCTAACTACAGGGTCACGGGGGTCTGCCGGAGCCAATCCCAGCCAACACAGGGCACAAGGCAGGAAGCAAACCCCGGGCAGGGCGCCAGCCCACAGCAGTAAATACAGTATTTGAAGTACAGGAGAAATTCATTCACTGCTATGAAAAAGTAACAAAGCGTGACCAATCACAACGTCAATGTCCTATTTGCATCAGGGCTAAAAAGCTCTATGGATGGAGGGCGCACATCATCCCCTGATGAGCTTACTTACGTTCACGTGCGGACTTCAGCATCTAAGTCGGTTCATCTCACTCTGTATTAACACATGCATCAGGCAGGAGCAGGAAGGACAAGCAGAAAGAAACATTCAGAGCCCAAAAAGGGGCGGCAGCCCAAGATGAGCATTGTGAGCAGAAGGCCTCGGCTGACAATTTCAAGCTGAAGCCGTTTTCAACAGCACTTTCTAGCACCCAAGACCAATGAGAAAACTTCTTCTTCTTTCTTAAGAACACTGAAATACCTGTTGGGTTTACTTGTGTCTAAACTCCAAAGAGCAATTGTCTAGTAAATGAATTATAAATCCTCCTGCTTCGACGCAGCAAATGGAATCGGTGTCAGTGTCAACAGAAGTGGCCGCTCGCAGAGCTGCTCAGAGGCTCATTCATTCCTAGAGCAGGCCCACGGCCTACGGTAATCTAATTTAATACTCCCAGCACTAAAAGGCTTGGCAACAAGTAAAGCCCAGCAATCTGCTCCCGTCTGTTGAGATGGACAAGCTTTAATGATAGCAAATGCAATTATAGTAAGCTTGGGTATCAGACTTGGTAATCGGGGGTTTCAAGAAGCTACACGATGAATTGCTGTGACGACACAGCCAGCGCTATCAGACACTCATGCGGTTAAACGGGTGGAGGTTACCCCTAAAGCAAGTGGCTCTGAATAATGAAATCACCGCCTCGACCCATGTGTTGTGAGCAACCATATTGCTGAAAACAAACAAACACAGCAAAGCAAAAAAAGAAAAGAATCCTTTGGTTTATTGCATTGATTTGACAACACAGCCAGTGAAACACTCACGACAGGGGGCTTCGGCCTCAGCTCTGTCTGGGTGTCGCAAACATGAACAGCTCAGTGACTTCCAACAAGATGACACTTCCTGTCATCCCATTACAAAATGAGCCCATCAAATGACACAATTCCACTTATGCCACCTCCTTCTCTCTCTCCCGGAATATTCTACCAAGTGCGCCCAGCCTTCAGCTCTGACTGCGCTCTTCTAGTTCTGCTTGGCATCTTTGCATTTCTCACTGCAGATGGTGTCTTGTGATCCCACCACAAGCTGCACCACTTTCACATGTACTGTATGTGAATAAGTCAATATTATGGGATGTACACGAGAGAGTTCACTGATGCAAAGACTGATGGATCAACACAGGTAGGACGCAGACTGCTAACAGCAAATTAAAATAAAAAATAAAACTCCAAAACACTAGAAGAGATATCTCAATGGCTGAAAGTGGTCCAAAATGAGCAGACACCAGGACCCAACTGCTGTGACTTGGAGGTTTTATGCGCCCTTAGCTACCTTCTACACTTGAGTGCATATGGCCATTCGATGGTGTTAATATTTTTACTGCTCTGTCCCCTCACGTACGATTGTACGATTCTGACTCTGCCCCAAGCTGTCTGTCTCCTTTTGTAAAAAACGAAACCTGAGTGCCCGTTGTGCTCTCCTTTATCTGTAATCGTAACAATTGCATCCATTATACGGGCTCGAATATGGTAACCTGCAGTCTGTGGCATAAGCCATGGCATCACCAGTAACACCACATCAGAAAAGAGTAAGAAAGCAAAATGAACTGTGCAAAAGACTCCCATAAACAGGTCAGCGGCTGCCAAGCCAGAGTGCCATTACTGGATGGCACCTCAAGGGGGTGTGCGGGCCACAATCCAGTGGACCTCATCTGTCCCTTCAAATCACCCTGCAGGTCTTCTTGTATTTCCCGTCATTGCTCCTTCACTGCTTCTGCTGCAGGAACCACAGGGTCCTCCACATTTATGAGAAATGAACCTGGGCCCTGTGCCCACCGTCTGTCAAGACCAAGCAGCAGACCTCTCATTCAACAATCCTGGCCCCTCACGGCCAATAAGGCCTTCCAACAAAGCAACAAAACATCCACTGCACATCCAGCCCTGGCAGGAACCGACGGAGCTCCGCTGCAGACGAAGGGTTCAAGCAGAGCACTGGAGCATGAAGCTGACTGCGGGGCTTGGTGTCCCCCGAGAACTCATCCAGCTGCCATTTCATATATTATTAATGGAACTCTGGGGGCGGGGAGGGCCTTCGCGCAGTTTATGAATGCAAATTCTGCACAAAGCTCGGCGTGCGTTCAACGGCAAAGTCCACACGACTCTAAGAGAGCCCACAGGCGACCACCGACTTGAGGGCCCAGGCTGGCTGCGATTTCTGAGGCTTACTTAAAAATCAGGAGGTTAGACAGCACGCGGCCTGTTAATTAGACATTTACACCCTCTGGGGGAATAAAGAATAGGATTTTCAAGTGAAGCGATTATATGAACCGAAAAAAAAGACAAATTGAACTCGCACTCACATTTAAGACCTCTCAAGTGTCGACTGCAATGTTCTGACGTTCCGGCCCCCTTACAGCTGTTGAAGTCTGCGTGTGCGCAACACGACTACTCTGTGTGCGAGTCTTGAAACGTCACGTCAGAGAGCCTCGCAATCACACCACATTCTTCACAAATCGTTAGCAAGTCTATCCGTTCTGTTTTTAACAAAAAAAGTAATAGCGTCAAACAGCAGGACAACCTCCTGAAGTCGGCTAAAATGGCAGAACATGTGTGGTGTTGGCATGGGGGGCTACAGGGATATGAGCCCCTCCAGTGAGACTGGCATGGGGGGCTACAGGTGTATGAGCCCCTCCAGTGAGACTGGCATGGGGGCTACAGGGGTGTGAGCCCCTCCAGTGATACTGGCATAGGGGGGCTACAGGGGTATGAGCCCCTCCAGTGAGACTACACGACAGCAAGTGGTGTTGGCATGGGGGGCTACGGGGATATGAGCCCCTCCAGTGAGACTGGCATGGG
>JANRMT010062840.1:57902975-58008029 GCA_026402145.1 Polypterus bichir lapradei | reverse complement strand
AGCCCCTCCAGTGAGACTGGCATGGGGGCTACAGGTGTATGAGCCCCTCCAGTGAGACTGGCATGGGAGGGCTACAGGGGTATGAGCCCCTCCAGTGAGACTACACGACAGCAAGTGGTGTTGGCATGAGGGGCTACGGGGGTATGAGCCCCTCCTAATCTATCTGCACTTCTGTTTTCTACATTCACATCAGAGCACTTGAAACCCCAAACCAATACTCCCCCCCCCCATGTAGCCTTTACAAGTGTAACGACTCGCTTGGCTCTCAGCTATGGGTTTAGAACACGACAACGAATGGGGGCTAAGACCCTAATAGCACCAATTCCAAGAAATGCCCCCATCAACACTCCCTCGTAGCAACAACGGCTCGACTGTTTCTCGTCTGCGCACCTCTGCTGCCGTATTTCTACACACCTTAGTTTGGTCAGAAAACGCGTGAAATGGCAGCGTGCGCCGTCCCTTTGAAGAGGACTCGATGAACGCAGCATCAACATTAAAACGACTTACTCTTATTACTCTTAGCCGGAGTCCTCTGTCCAAGGCCATCTTTGAACGCCTGGCGCGCAGACCGGTGAGGTGACTTGCTGGTGGACGCAGGGGGTGAGTCGCTGGATTGGGAGCCATGGTCACGGGAATTGAAGTCCAAACCTTAACCAGTACGCCACTCCATTAAAGACTGCGTGAGATTTTTGACGATGCGAGCCGCATATGGACGCTGAGCGCCTTCTGCTCTTCGGCCGCTGCCGTGACGTCGGTGGCTGAAGGCGCGTCGCTTGAAAAAGCCGCGTAACAAACCGGAAGTGGCAGACACGAAACCGCCAAGGCTCCACGCGCTGGTTTGCCAACCGCTATTAACAGAAGAAGAAGAAGAAGAAGATGATGATAATGATGATGATGATGATGATGAAGAAGATGATGATGAAGTAGACAACGTTGCTGCCAGGCAGACAGACGAGCCTACACATAGGAAGTCCCGAGGCATAAACAGGAAAAATACAACAAAAGGTATTTTGAAAACGTTGCTCGAACCGCTTGGCAACCCGTGCCGTGTGTGTTTCTCGAAGGTTCGTTTCCCGTTACCGTGGCCTGTCTTTTCACAACGGAGAACCGTGCAGTTCCAAATCGACTGCATCGTAGCGTCGGTGTGGGCGTTCAAAGCCAATACTTTACGGCCGTACGGTTCACCATTTCGTCCGTATTTCCATCTGCATTACCGTATTTCTGGAGAATGGCGATGCCTGAAGGGACTGCAGTGACCAAATAGGAACGGGGTCAGACCAGGGCCCCTCAAGCGGGACTCGGCGTGTCTCTCCTGCGTACACCTCAGTTCGGAACAGCTGCCCCACGTGCACTCCTCGAGGGGCGATGGCAGAACGTGAAGTCACCAAGAAGAGTGGCTGTCCCTGAATGAGCGCCGGCCGAGGGGGACACGACCGTCTTGGCGCTTTAGTTACTATCGAGTACTTTTACTACTTCCAGCTTCACTACTGCTCTACTCTCTTAAGGTCCAGTGCTTTTTAATTGTCTTCTGTTCACTCGCAGTGATAAAACAAAGTCGTTAAAAAGACCCACCTACAGTTTTTCCAGCTGGTGTGGATTTGGGACCGTAAATACGTGGCGTTGTGTCCCCATTCTGTTTAACGTTTTCACACGTGCCGAAGTGGTCTTCTCCTGTGCCCGCGGGTATAGACAGACAGATGGACAGACACGTGTGCGCCATTCAGTGGAGGTGATGCATTCATTCTTTCTTTTTGTCTTCTGTGTCTGTTTATTGGTATTGTTCTCCTGCCACTGCTGTAGTCTGTGGTGACATACAAGTAAGAATTTCATTAGACTGGTGACACATGAGGAGGGGCGCAGTAAGGACATCGGGTTTGTATGGCCCTCCGTGTCCAAATGGCGCTCCTCCATCAGCTCCAGTTTACCAGCCACAGTCCACAGCCATGCCAGTTTGTATGTGTGGCCCTAGTGAGTCCGTGTGTGTGTGTGTGTGTTTGTGTGTGTTCACCCCGCAGTGGACTGCTGCCCCGATCAGGGCTTGTTCCTGCCTTGTGCCTGGTGGGTTTGGAAGATTTCTGGATGGATGGTGACGCATGACTAAAACAGTCTGATCAAAGTCATTATTCCTGGGATATTCAGCTTAATGACTGCATTTGCTGGTCCCATTTGCCTTCAGGATATCCGATTACACGACTAGATTGACAGATTTCACACCTTTTCAGCACAGTTTCATATTTCCAAAGCATTTTCACAGTCACTTAACATGCCGCTTGACACAAAGGGCTTCAAGCTGCAGTCTCGTCCTTTTCTCTTTCCAGCCCATCATAGGTATGACAGGTGAGCCTCCCTTCTGTTTTCACAGTCCTAAACACCTGCATTGCTTATTCCTCGTAGTCGCATGCTACTCACTGAGCGCTCATTGGCAGTCAGCTCTGTCACACACTTAAGACGTACCAAACCGTGTGTTGCCGAGCATTCTGACAGAGTCACTGGGATGTCAAACTACACGACTAAAGGTCACGAGAGCACATCTAGCATTCCCAGACTTGCTGAGATTATGTAAATGAAGGCTGCAACTGACAGTCCCTGTGACAGGGTCTGTAGTTGTGGGCCTGACAACCATATCTGCATTGGAGGACCATCATCACACAGGAGACATTTCTTTAAACCTGTGGTTGCCATCATCATCATCATCACCGCCCTCGTCTCATTTTTTTCACAGTTAAGATTTAGATGCAGGGTAAGAAGGAAAAAGACAAGGAGTATCTTAAGCCAGCAAATTGCATCAACATACAGACATACATACAGAAGAGCCTAGGTGATTAAATCACCTAACAGCAAAAAAGATCATTTTTTAACAGACAAAAATGAAAATAGCAAGAACTTTTAAACTGAACAACAAACACTCCCCAAACCACTGAACTAAAATCAAGAAGCAAACGTAAGCAGCAAACAACAAAAACTTAAAGGTCAAAGGGACTCGTTTCAAAGCCAAAACCGCTCCACAATATCCTCAACAAAATATCTGAATCCTAATTCTTCAAGTAATGTCCTGAGCAGGCAGACCCTCAAAAAACATTTACTTTGCAAAGAGCGACTTGCAATAACAGCCATGCTTTAACTTACTTGATGTAAAGACCACCTTGGAGGGAGGGAAACTAGCAAGAGAGAGAATGACTCAAACCGCGGGCCGACCCCAAAGCCTGTCTGCAGGCTGCAGCACACCTGGCTGATTGGGAGGTCCTGTCCCAGGGGCTCAATTGGTGAGAAAACATAAAAGTTGACAGCCAGAGCTTTTTACGATGACACCTCTCCCATTTCTGTGTGCTGCCCCCTAGCTGCTGAACTCGCTCTGTTACGAGTGCCTGCTCCTCTTTCCTTACAACAGTCTGCATCCCATTTGAAGATGCGGTCGGGCAGCAGTTTTTGGCAGTCAGAAGGCTTTTCTCAGAGTTTTTCCAGCAAATCACAATATGACAAATTTAATCAGGGCACAGAGCATCATTATGTATGTGTACCAAGATTTTGTTTTTTTTTTTTGCTTGCAGGGACAAATTTCTTGCTGGTAACGTTTTGAATTTTGGAAGAACATTTAGAGGGATCCGGGGCATTTGTTCCACAGCAGCAACACAAAGAGTGAGAGGAAGAAGAGACCTGCACAAGACGAGCGGTCCTTCACAGACGGTATGTATCTGGATTTAGACTAAAAGTAGAGAATAAGAACCTTGACAGACCTCTCAGTCCATCAGGCTTATTTGTTTAGTTAGTAGCTAAGCTGTCCCAGTATCTCCTCCAGTTCCTTCTTTAAAATTTTCTGCTTCCACTTCATGGCATGGTAGTTTGTTCCTGAATTCCGACGCAGTCTTCAATGCCCTGTCAGTTTCCACTGCTATCCTCAAGTATGTGATTTGCTATTGAAAGCATTTTGCCTTATCAATGCCTTTGAGAGCTTCGAAGGCCTGGATTCAGTCCCGACCCAGCCTTCTCTGTGCCATTCCTTAACATTTTATTTGCCTTTATTTTTAATCGCTTCTAAACATTGCTTAGATGATGAGAATGTAAAATCCCTAAATCCTTTTCAAAGGACGCTCAGTGTCTCCCATCTTGTATTTGTAATTGACATTCCTTTGGCCCACATGTAGCAGTTAGCCCTTTTCTACATTAAACTGCATTTTCCAGGTGTTTGCCTCATTCAGGCCTTTCTGAATCGTGTTTGTACCTCCTCATATCCACCCTCTCTCTCATTTTTGTGTCATTTATGATTTTCACAGGTTTACTAACTACACAGGAATCACTGACATTAGTATAAATTCGAAGTACAGACCCTGATGATTCCACTGATGACCTCCCCCCATGTGTAAATTGATTTTAATAATAATAATTCTTTACATTTATATAGCGCCTTTCTCACTACTCAGAGTACTCTCCACACAAGGAGGAACTGGGAAGCGAACCAACAGTCTCCTTACTGCAAGGCAGCAGCACTACCACTCACTCACTCACTCACTCACTGTATTTTGCTTTTATGCCTCAGGTTCACCTGAGCACATGCCCCCTTATCTTTAAAGAGGTGCCAGGCTGCTCTTTTGCAGTTTTTTTTCATTTACCCAGTTTCCCAACATCAGTGCCGGCTTTACTTCACAGGTTAGAAGTGAGGCTCTGTTAAGGCCCACCTCCAAGGCGAGACTTACTCCAAACTCAAGAAGCGGGCTTTTGGCCAGCACAGGCCCAACACAATAAAGGTGTAGGCTTGAGCCTACACATAAACTCTAAAAGGGAAGGGGAAACATAAAAATGGGCCCAAATAAAACAACAATTGTTCTTTAATTTTAAAGATTATATAATCAAAGAAATAATAAAAACAAGAACCAGAGGTAAAAAAAATAAGTTAAGAAAGGTGTCCCTAAAGCAAACGGAGCCTCTCCGTGGTCCAGAAGTTCTAATCCATAAACAAAGTTAGAGTCCATAAACCAAAAATAAACTTAAAATCCCCACAAATCCCAAGAATGTCCGAGCTGAACTACAAAAGCAGAACTAATGTCGCAGCACTTGTACAATGATTTCTGCTGCAGAGGTTGGGGGGGGGATCTCAGAGCTGGAGGCACAATAGGGGGCTCAATACACAAAAGACATGCCAAATATCAACTAAATGGAAATAAGGACAGAAGTGCACAAAATATCTCCATCCATCCATTATCCAACCCGCTATATCCTAACTACAGGGTCACGGGGCTCTGCCGGAGCCAATCCCAACCAACATAGAGTGTAAGACAGTAAACAAACCCCGGGCAGGGTGCCAGCCCACCGCAGGGCACACACACGCACACACACCCAGTACACACTAGGGGCAGTTTAGGATCGCCAATGCACCTGACCTGCATGTCTTTGGACTGTGGGAGGAAACCCATGCAGACATGGGGAGAACATGCAGACTCCACGCAGGGAGGACCCGGGAAGCCAACCCAGGTCTCCTAACTGCGAGGCAGCAGCGCTACCCACTGTCCACACAAAATATTTATTAAAGAATAATAAAGTGCATAAAGGGACTAGACAAACATTTAAAGAAATGCACACATAGAACCATAACATGAAAAATAAGTAAAAAGAAAAGATCTGCGGATGAGGCCTTGGCTCAAACATAACGGTAAGGAGGTGCTGGGCAGCTGATGTGCCTGCCGTGTGGCACCTAGCTAACAACTTCGGGTTTTGACCTTCCCCCAGTCATCTTCTAGATTTGATTCCCGTTTCGTGTACAAACCTCTGAGTGTTAAGCATTAGCTGAGAAAAAAGCAGGGCATGCTAAATGAGTGGAGGTGACCAGCACAGCCACAATACCTACTCGCCAGTTCCTGTGTCCACTGCAACAGAAACCACAGCACCAACCCACCAAACACCTTCTTTAAACTAAAAGTCAAAACCAAAACTGACCAGACCCACGTGTGAAGAAAGCAACCACAGGCCGGCTGTCTGCTTCAGTATCACAGGACCATAAGAGGTGACCCTGAGAGAGAGCGCACCGCACTGCACTGCCACACTAACCTTTACTCGGCCTCTCATTAGTTTACACCATGCTGCTAAATGTCCACCACTAGCACCTGATGGTATGGCATCTCAGTGGACTCTAGGCCCTCATTCATACATTTCATTCATCTTTGTCAAGTCTTTTCCATTTTCCTCCCATCTTTAATGTCCGTGGTGTCAGGAGGGCTGCCTTGTAGTGGATGTGTTTCTTTTTTTCTGCCCCCTACAAGGGTCTTTCTTTGGGGAGTTTTTTCTTGTCTTCTTAGGAAGATGAGAGTTTGAGGGTTGTCAAAACCAGGGCCTGTTAAAGCCCGCTGCGGCAGTCCTTGTGTGATTTCAGGCTATATGAGACATAAATTATGTTGCTGTTGATGTGACATCACACGTGCTGGACAGGTTTTCAGGCATCTTTTTCCAAATGAATTTGTCATCATTTGCCTAGAGGATTTTCCTTTTCAGGATGTGGCTGATGTGGATTGTTGTAAATTGTACTTAAAACCACCTGGTATATTTGTGCATATTATGAAGAAAAGTTGGCAATAGCGGTTTTTGTAACCAGTAGGGGGCACAACTGGTACAGGCCTGTGTTGATCAGGATCCTGAAATAAGTAGAGAATATCCGGATATTCGATCTGGAGTCCCCCAAGCCACTACAGGGTGCAATTTCTTGCATCTTCTTAAGAATATGTTGAAGATGGCTAATTTGGCCCCGACTCTGTGGTGCTATTAAAGTGCAGGAGTACATGGGGCCACTAGAGGGCGTTCTACCCATGTAGCCCCAGAGCTTGATGATGT
Organism: Polypterus bichir lapradei; assembly: GCA_026402145.1. Taxonomy (NCBI): domain Eukaryota; kingdom Metazoa; phylum Chordata; class Cladistia; order Polypteriformes; family Polypteridae; genus Polypterus; species Polypterus bichir. The sequence goes on along the minus strand of JANRMT010062840.1, from coordinate 58,001,213 downwards.
CACCTGGGTCACCCAGATGTGACCATGGACCAAGGCTGAAAAGCTCAATCAGGTCACCAGACAGTGAGCTCAGAATGGGGAGGTGCAGGTGTGAGGCAGTGAGGCTCGTCTGGTGTGGAGGAGTTTGAAACCGAACAGTGGGCAAGAGTGACAGCACGCCAAAAGACGTTTGCACATGGAACTTGATGGTGCGCTTTAGGTGGTGACAGTGAGCTCCATCCATTTTCAAGCTGGTTTAACACACTTATGTTATCCCAGCCACATTGAAGGCAAGGCAGTTGTTGACGGTGGATGGGGTGCCAGTCCGCCAGGGGCCACATTAAGTTGCACACTCACAGTGGGCTCCATTGGTGTGCACGTGCTTTGACGTGAGAGAGTGGAATATCAAATACAGAAATCCACAAATCAGCTCCGTAGAACGGCCGATGCACTCGAGGCCCGTCCTTACTGGTTGAACCCTCTTATGTGGCGCGCACGCAATTATAAACGGAATACAATGAAAACGCGACGACACCTTCAGGAGCCTGTGAAGAATCCAAGAGGAAACAATAAAAGAGACTTGTAGAGATGAAATCACATTCGTCGTCAGGCCCAGTCTGCCTGTCACCTCCTTGTCACGTCCCAACACAGACAGCTGTGAGGCCTGATCTGCGTTAGAGCGACGATAACACGGACATCTCCTAGATGCTTTAATCACACCTGCCTTTGTTTTAGCTCCTTTCCTCTGTAAACGCCTTACATGAAGCCCGTGCATGCTGTCTGTCTCTTATATTTTTGCAGTTGGACGGCAGGACGCTCATATTCAGGAACTTGCTGACGGTCGCAGTACATCAGTGACAAGATCTGAATTTGCGGCCTTGTGGTTTTCAGCCGATGCCTTGTTACAGCACAAAAATGTCCTGTCTTTGAAAAATAAAACCTTTGCCTGCTCTCACCCATCATGTTGTTTTCACTTTCGTGTCAGAGTCGTTTTCAGACATTGTGGTCTGTTTTTTTAATTTGAACGCACAGCCATACGTACGGAGCCCTGTTAAAAACAGCAGCAGCTGAATATCTGGTTAAGTGTCAGATCAGAGCACAGCACAGCACTCGAGTGCCTGCATGCCGCATGAATTGGCGCATTTGAGCCGACAATCCAGTTAATCTGACAGCACAGCAGATGAAGCACTGGCTCTGACGGGACTCGCCGACGCAGGGCTTGTGAGTAAGCAGCCCCATCAGGCCGGGCCAAACCGCTCAAACATGGCCGAATGCAGCACATCCGCAGACCCACTTGGGCACTGCCAATCAGATGTGTAAAAGCTGCATTTGCTGCTCAGAGAAGAGTGCCCGAGCTATTCAGCCTTCACCGAAGTCATGTTGTGAAGGACGGGCCTGTGCCACAACCACAGCACACTATTTTCATACTCGCGGGAGAAAAAGCCATCCTGTTCTGCTTGGCTCTTCGGTGACTGCCTGTTTCTCATTAACTACCGAGGCTCCTCTTTTATTGTCAGCAGAATGCACTGACTGGTTAGCCTAATCTTGGGCAATTCACTGGCCGCTGCCTGATCCGGGTGCAAAGGGCCTGTTCCTCTTAGCGCTCCACCTTCAGTCTTACTGCTGTGCAGCTAACAGAAAATGGAAACCCAGCGATTATTAAGAAACGTGTCCCACTGCTAACAGATCAGTTCTCCAATTCCTGTTTAATGTGTCTTCAATTTATGGAAAATCACATTACATATATGGAACTAGCTAAGTTAACTGTCAAGGACAGGTAATAAAATACATTTAAAAATATCTCCGGTATCTCTTTCCTTTGTGTACCCTCAGCGCTCCTCATATGCCCATCCTCAGTACCCTCATGTGTCTCAACCTCTCTTGTGCAGCACTTTCTCTCTCGATTGCATTCCCATACAGCCTGCTTATTCAGACTCTCATTTCGAGGTGTCCTGCTCATCTCCTGTCCACTTCTTGACTAGCACCAGTGGCAGACAGGCCCCCGTTACCCTCTGTGAAAACATCATTCTTATTCTTCTGAATACTTCCTGTGTTTGAAGGCGACTCTCAGCGTTTCTCCTACGCCTTTCCTCAGACCCCTTGGGTGTGTCAACCAGCCTTGCCTGGCACTTCCTGTCTCAATCGTGCAACCACTGGGAACCTGACCAATCAGATCAAAGCTAAACTGACTGATCCGATTGCTTGAAGGTACTGGACACACAGGAAGACATTAGCTTATAGATAAATGTTAATATGCATTGTATTGTACTATACAGCTAAGATAAATGAAGTGACAGCAGCACTGTGCTCTTCCACATTTCACATATCTGCACCCTGTACCAGTGTGAGTCTTGTGGCATCTTCCTGCTGCCCTTGTGTGAAGTGTGTGTGTGTGTGTGTGTGTCTTCTCTTTAAAGGACTCGTGTTCTGTCCATGGTGAGTGTTGCTCGGTTCAGCTCAAGCTCCCTCCAGCCCCATTGAGGACACATGGATGGCTATGGAGTGGACTTTTACTGTCCCACGAGGGGAATTTGGGTGCAGCAGGAAAGTCCAAAGAGTAAGAGGTTTTTACATGGATACAAGAAGATAACGAGAGGACATACTGTTTACAATACAGTTTAGCACACGCCGGTCACATGACTGTGTAGTACTTGGCACTACCACCTCATAAAAATAGAGCCCAGGGTTCAAATGTCATGCCAGGTTGCTGTACCTGTACAGTCTGCAGATTCTTCCCATGCTGGCAGCAGTTTCATTTCCACATCCCTAAATACACAGACGTTATGATACTTTAGGAATGCAAAAACTGGCACCACGTGTGGGGTTTGAGCAGGTGTGCTGAAGTGGGCCCAAAGATGGTGCTGTTCGGGTATGGCATGAAGTAGATTAAGCTGGCTTAAGAATTAGATTCTATAATAGTATATGATAGTCGCTTTGTGATGTGTACAGAGCCCAGAGGAGTTCCTACTTGAAAGTCTGATCAACAGGTCACCACTGTCCAGTGCCATGAAATAGAAGAGAGTGTTCAAATACCAACCTCCATTTTAATTCATAAAAAACACAAATCGGTGTCTTTGACAAACTCCTTCCTTCAGTTTCTGTGCTGCAATTACCTGAAAACTTGTAGAGAATTAGAAGCGAGAATGACTAGCTGATTGTGAAGCTGAGTTCAATCAAGTAGCGGGCAATACGGCTGTTGATCTTGTATACAGAATGACATTCTTTTTCTGGTAAGGACTTTGAGAAAACTGTTACACCAGTAAGCTAAAAATTAGTGTTAAACATCAAATACGTTTAAAAATAAACAAATAAAGGAATCAAAAGATTCAAAAGGGCGTGCTACTGTCTTACAGGTGACCTGTTTGTGTATGGACATGAATGTGAGCCAAGCCCTGGATGTGACATCACATATGCTGGATAAGGATATTACCCAGAGTGCCGTTTGGCTCAATCCCATTGGTGAGTCAATGCAAACAGGGGAAGCTGTGTCTTGTGATGTGTTCGCTTGGTGTGAGGGAGGGAAGTGGCACTGTTATTGGTTTAGGGTCCATCTAATCTGCTAATAGGCGTCTGCCTGTCTGTGTTAATTATAGCAATCAATACATCAGTTAGACTAATCAGCAATATATTTGTTTCAGAATAAGTACATATGTTGTACAGTTATCTACCTAAACTATCAGAATGTTTTGTTGTATTGTGATATAGATTTTTGGCCAAGCTGACAAGGAAGCCAAGATGTGCTTTAAAAGGGTCTAGCTTTCCTCTTCTTGACTCAGTTGACCTTCTTTCAGACTTTTCTAGAAATGCTCGCCGGTTACAAGTGTGGATGGCCTACAAAGCCACAGACGGCAATTCACAGCCAACTGAATTGGCAGCCAAGATGATTCTATTAGACTTTGGTGTGGCAAGTCTGAACCTTCGGAAGCTGGACACCAGGTGCCCATACCAGATGGCATGAGAGCTGCCCTCTTGGATATTGCAAATGTCTGCACTAGATGGACAGTCCCAGATAAACTCCACTTCTCGCAATAAACAGAACTGCATCATCCAGGCTCAGCCATGCTGTGTGTCCGTTGTCGTCTTTTATGCGTCTGTTCTGGCCCAGAGCCTTCAGTTTCTTTAATGTGCCTCCTATGTGGTGTTTAACACTTTGAATCACAGGTTATTCTTCCTGTACTTTGAGCAAAGGCGCTATATAAATAAGATGCGACAGTACTGACCCTATGTGTATTCATATTAGTATAATACTGTGACACCAAGGCTTATTTGCTGTTAGTAATATTTCACTTTTATCACAATTTACCGGTAATATCAAAACATGAGAATGCATGGCGTATGACAAACGAGGTACTCGATTATGTCAGCCAGCGTGCACATCGTCACACTCGGATGTGTCTTAGGTGGGCTCACATAAGTCTGTCCCAGTGAAACACCTTGGCTCCCAGTGGACTGATTTGGCTGAAATTGGGTGCACTTATTCTTTAAGGACATTTGTCAGAAAAGTTGTGTGTTGTCATTGAGATGTCTTGAATAGGATGTGATGTGCACATTTCTGAAATTTCAAAAACCCATCGACGAATTTACAAAGTCCTCCATCTTTAACCTGAGAAACATCATTGTACTGTGTGTCATGTCATTTGCTCTTCACATGTACCTTGAGAGGGGTCAGTCATTTCAACTTGTTTTTTTGTTTTTTTTTTCCATCAGCCGCTCTTAACAGCGAGACAAATCCTTGATAAAGATCACTGAAGCAGCGCCAGAGTCGCACTTGGCAGGGAACAGGCAGTCACATCAGCAGCCTGCATGAAGCATGGCCACACTGACGTATCTTTCCTGCGAACCTGAAGTCGTACCAGGTAAGTTAAGTGAACTTCATGAGGTAAAGGTAAAAAGTGCAAGCAAGGAAAAGCAAAAGTCACTTTACTTGTGTGGAGATGAAAGGGAGAGAAATCGAGCTCGGTAAGCAGCACGTGGCTCTGTCACAGATTCGCCAAATGAACACTGACTTTATGTTACAACCTCATGGCTGCATTATCTGCACATGCAATGAGTCCATATTTGTCTGACACTGCAATTTAATGGCAAACCACTACAAAGACCCTTCGATCCATTGTGGCGGCCATTTTAGCTTGAGGCATCACCAAAGATTTTAACTGCTCAATATGTACTCCTGTCAGTACTTTTATGTTTAAAAATATGAACTAAAATTAGTCATTGAACATCCACAGCCAACAACTAACAGTACTAGAAAAAGTACAGCTCTGACATCCCTCAATTTGGGCTCTGCCATCTGAATGTGCCATTTTGTAGGACGGTGAGTGGAACTGCACACAGGGGCGTCCGGATTTGGGCCAGCTACAGTCTAGCACAGCATCACTTGATTTCATATTAACATTTGATATTAGCCGTATTTAATTTGCGTATAAATAGGCATCAGGGAACGTTGATGATTTTGCTCTGATCCAAGGGTCATCTGTGAACCAAAGATTGCCCAGCTGATCTCCCTTAAAGGATGAGCACCAAGGTTAAAAGGCACACCATGAGTGAAAGGGCATTGGATGAGACTGCTGGGTACCAACTGCAGCACCACCAACTCTGCCACAAAGACAAAGCGCTTCGAATCTGCCTGTCTTTGGTTCACAGTGTATAGTGTCTTTCATTGGCACAGCAGTTCCATGCAAATCCCACACTGGTGGTACAAAGAGGAAGCAGGGACATCAAAGGAGGCAAGAAAAGGGAAAACGTGTCACGTGACACAGAACGCCAAAAAGCGGCCGGCACATTTAGGAAAGACTGACAGAATGCACATGTGCCCTCAATAATCTTTCCATTTTCTCTTCATGAGTGGAATTTCTTGAGAGCCATGTGGATTATTACTGCATCAGTTTTTCCTCAGCTGGCAGACTGGAGCTGCCAAATTAAGGAGATGGACGGCAATCCCGACTGCCCAGCTGGGGACACGGCAGGAGGAAGGGAATCGGAGTGAATGGGAGAAATAAACAGTGGAGCATCAGAATGGGGGCAAAGGTGAAGTTCACTAAAAGCCGCTAATGACAGACAAAGGAGCCGGCAAGCTTGACCTGTGCAAATTAAATGGAGAATATGCGGAGTCGAGCGAGAGGTAAGCTACAAGCTGCCTTTCTGGCTGGTCACTGGCTCAATCATGCAGACTGACCCCGTGGTCCTGGCACCTTTTTTTTTCTTTCTATCATGGAGTTGGGGAAAGGGTGACAGGGACAGTAAAGTCAGTTGTAATTTCCACACTTCATCAATTTGTTTATTTCAATCACAAAAACAACACTTGATTTGCATCACAATAACTGTCCATTCACTGCATTGCCTTGCCATCCTTAGACACAATACACAAATGATCAGATCTCCAGGTCAATCCACTTACCGATGTAAGAGCAGCATGATGGCACAGTGGTTAGTAGCTCTGCTGCCTCACAGGAGCAGGCATTCGGGGGTCGAATTCTACACAATGGCTGTTGTCTATCTTGATATGACGCCATTGAGGGTTTTCCACCTTCACTTATGACCCTCAGGTTAGATTAATTGGTCATTTCAAATTGGCCTTGTATGTACAATTGGGGTTGAAAAGGACTGGTGCCCACTCCGGGTTTGCTTCCTGCCTTGTGAGATGTCACATTTTGTTAGGCTTCCTCAGAGACGACGTAGTGAGCCAGAGGCACCCCAGGGTAGGGTAGGGAAGTAGTGAGATAATGGCAGACAAGACGTTCGGCACTTAGCAAAGCTGCCTCGCAGTTCTCAGTCCTGCTGATCCTCGGTCGCAGCACTTGTGGAGTTTACAGGTTCTTTTTACGTCTGTGTAGGTTTTTCTCCCATATCCCAGAAGATGTGCAGCTTAGGCGAATTGTCCCTGTTTGCACAAGTGAACCCTGTGACAGACTGGCAGCCCATCCAGGGTTGGCCCCTTCCTTGTGTCCAGTGCAGACAGGATGAGCTCCAGTTGCTCCCATGACTTACATTAAGTGGGTTTAAGAATGCCATGTCAAATTATGTTCCTTCCCCTTACTGTGTGCTCTCCATAGGGCACCTGAGCCCTTCCACTCAGCCATGGGTGGAAGGGAGCAGCTATCATGGGGTAGCAAGCCAGTCTGTCACTGTCATATTCCAATAAGGAGGAGTGGCGAGCCATGGCTGCCTCGCCTCTCCATGAACCCAAGTTCACTTCGCCGCCATTTCACTGCATAAGGTCACTTTGTATGTTCTCCCTGTGGTTTTGTGGTTTCTCCTGGCATCTCAGGTGTACACCACCTCTCAAAGTCATGATTTAACTGGCAACTCTAAGCTGGCCTTGCTACAAGCAAGTGTGCCCTGCTGTGCCCATCCACAGGCTTGATTTCCTGCATTCCACCAAGTGATGCTGGCATGGGATCCTGCTGCCAACCAACCTATAACAGAACAAGTTCGGGGGGGATTACAAGGCTACATGTGGCTCCACCCACTTTCTAGAAGTTTCATCTCACACCGCAACCAATGTGTCCCATGATGCAAAGTGTTTGATCATTTGATGTTGGGTGAAAGCAGATGAAGGCATGAAAGACAAACATCAAGTGGCAGTCGATGACTTCTCACATGTGTAAGCTGTGTTCATGGCTGGCAAGCACCTTCAGTGAGATGTCTGATGTGCCCTGCCTTGCCATCAGGCTGCCGGGGGCCATGAGCTAAGGCACTTCTTATATATTTGATGCTGGGTGGTGCTCACAAGTCCGTGGCTTATTTCGATGCAGTCTAAAACAGTCCTGTGCCAATACTGTGCAGAGACCGTTTCATCTGTATCGGTGTCACAGTCACCTTATTCCTTTATAAGGAGCCAAGCCTGGGCACCGCTGGAGAAACTCACTCAAGAAAACCCACACAGACGGCCATTGGGCTAGTCTGATTCATCAAGAAAGGCACACAAGGCTCATTTGCTAAAGGTGCATTTACAGGTAAAATTCAGGAGGCCCAAGCCTGCATGGCAGCACTGGACACAAGGCGGGTCACAGGCCTGGACGAGTCACCAGTTCAGGGGCCAGTTTGGGTTGGCCAGTTAGCCTGACCCATACAATGCAGACACATGGAGAACATGCAGGATGCTCGACTTGTGAGGCTTTGGTGCCAACCATTGTGCTACCTGTGGCTGCATTGCCCAATGGCACAACTTGATTTTAAGAGGGCAGCTGATGACATAATACAGTGAAGGTCCCCAACAACAGGGTGCAGCTCATTTGTCACAGACTCCTTACAGTGTAAGTTAGGGTCACCGTCAAAAAGCGAAAGGCCCGCCTGTGCTGCCCAGTTCACACCCAGCAGCCCCATAAACTCCAGAGAAGCCACCAAAGCCTGGCACGACGCTGTCAGGGCCAAGTAAGGGAGGGTCTCTCCGAGGACCACCCATGAAGTGTTTTAGCCAGCTTGCACAGACGCCCGAGTGCCTGAGGCGGTCGCCTGCACATCTGCTGACCTGGTGTCCCTGAGCCGCTCAGCCATCTTGGGACGCGGCCCTGTCTTTGTTTTCCTGACAATGCATGGGTTTGACGCTTTAACACACACAGATGTCCTTGATACTCTGCTAAGGACCGGGGGCAGCACTGCCTTGGCATCAGGTACCTGCCTTCCCATTGTGCTACATTCCCATCCTGACCACCTCCTCACGTTTCCTCCGTTTCGCCATCTCCCCTCCATGTTTAAGCAGTTCCTCATCCAACTTTATGTTGTGATCAGAGGAGGAGGAGGAGGAGGAGGAAAAGAAGAAGTTGTTGCCTTTTTACCACGGACAAATTCCGCTTGTGGAGCAGAAGTGTGAATCTCTATGGCAGCCCCACAGCTTTCTCTGGCATCTGTCTCCATCTCAGCATGACGGCTCTGTCATTTCATTCTGCCATGCTTGGCACAAAGGCCCCATGCAGTCGTAAGAAATTCATCTCCATTCTTGTGAGACAGCAACACTAGGAGGAATAGTCAAACTAGAGGCAGGAGGGCTTCTGGAGAGGCAGGCAAAGGCCGAGTTAGCAATCCCACCATTAACCGGGCCAGGCGACACTGCCTCACACCGCTCTTTGGGAAACGCAGGGTGTCGGGCCAAACCTGTAGGGAGGCATTTAGGAAATCCAAGGACGAAACTAAAGCGAATCCTGTACCAGTGGGTCTCCTCATAGAACCTGACTGCTGGCATGTCCTCACACCAGGGCACCAGCCACGCTATGTGGCCCTGTGGACGACATCCCAGTAGAGTGAAAATGGAGAAGCCAGGCCTGCTGCCTCCTCAACGACAGCGGGTTCTGTGATGAAAGCCAAGTGTTTGATAAAGAGAGGGACAGACAGGAGAAGACGGATGTGAAGAGGCTTTGTGCAGCACTTAAGGGCACCTTCATCATGATGAAGACGACATTACACTCTGCATTGGGACAGGTGGATGGGTGTGAAAGGCACTGTACAGCAGATATGAAGGGAACTGTATAACTAATTAATACATACGTGGATACAGTAGATGTGAAAGGCGCTATATAACAATGGGGGACAGGAGAGACATATAAAGAAGACATAAAAGGTGCAATATCAATGATAGAGTAGACATGTTTCAAATATATGTGAAAGGTGCTATATGACAAAGCGAATGCAGACAGAGTGACAGACAGATGGCATAGAAGATACTGAAACCTGCGATTACAAAGTGGAGTAACTGATCAACAGACAGGAAAGGTGCTATAAAGTAGGACACCATTGCTACAGAGCTGGCAGACACGGCCAGATGTGAAAGGCGCTATAGAACAGACAGATACAGGCCCTTTGTCACCTTGCCATAGACCACCAGCAGCTCCTCCTGCGGCCCACCTTGAGCCGCCCCCTTTCTCCTCCTCCATGTTGTGCCTCGCTGCCACTCAGCCCTCTTTGCACCCGAGCTCTCGCCAGCACATCTTTCAGTTCAAGCTCCTCCGACAGCGGCCTGACATTGACGGCACGGCCCTCGGCACTGACGGGTGGGCACGGCTCAGGCGCCTGCCTGCTCCCTTTAATCCTGATTGTCGGCTGATGGATTTCTTGAGCTCCCTGTGAGTTTGTGACACGGCCGATCCTGACGGGTTTCAGTTCAGTTGTTTAGCGCTGTAATCGACTGCCTTCAGTCCAATAGCCGGATGATCGGCTTATCTCAGCTCGCACTTGTAGTTGTAGCTATGAATGTAGACATGTCTCATGTACGTGTTTATGTATGATCTGATTTTTATCAAAGTGGACATAAAAACTCAACTGAACATAAATGGCCTCTGACTCCTTGGACAGGTCAACACCCACAGGACTGCAGGGGCTGCCTTGGGTCGACGTTATCGGAGTCTCTGGCCGAAAAGGCGTTAGAAACGAGACGTGAAAACAGAGTGACGGACTGAACGGAGGTAAGGAGGGAGGGAGGCGGCCGCGTATCGGCAGCTCAGACTCTGAGACGAGGAGGCACGCCGGCCCATTCCTGACGTGGGTCACCTCACCTGGAGCCTCTGCTTTATTATCAATGGAGGACGATGGAGAGCATCGCATCCGGTCACGTGGAACATGCATTTCTGCCGCACACAGCACGGTCATTTGGAGGCCCGCCCCTTCACTCATGGGGATGAAAGATAAGGAGACAGCCAGAGGGGAGAGGTGACCCCCAATTCAACAAGCGCCTCTGCCACCTTCTTCTAAATGAAAGTGTCACCTGTGTCAAGAGTAAGGCACAAGGCACCACGCTGGAATAACACAATGCTGCCGGCACTGACCACCTCAGGACCACCTTGACATCCTTCTTGTGACACTGGCTCTAGATGGGTTAAACTGTGTCATCTGCCAGTTCATTGGCAGTACATGAGTGGGCGAATCCGCCGAGGGGCAGCGCAGCTTGTCATTCATTCAATGGTCAGAATTTCAGATACAGCAGCTTTTCTTTCACTTCACACAACTGTGTGCTTACTATTAGTAATATTAATAATACCAACAGGACGTGACCCACTTACTGCTGTCCTGGGACCTGAGCCTGCCCAGGGCAACACTGGGGGTCAAGAGCAGGTCTGTTCACTTGTACCCCGACCGACCAGACCATCATCACCGAGTCGGCGGCACTAACCACTGCGCCACCCTGCGCAATTAAAGTGCAATCTACAGCACAGGCTGGAAGGGAGGCGGTCACCGAACTGGGGATTTTATATTCAGATGAATACAACTGGTCCCACTCCAGAACGGTGTCACGTTTACAGGGCCGTACACGCCTCACCGGGGGAAAAAATGGCTCCGCGTAGCCAGTCAGAAAAAGGGAAGGAAAAAACAAAACAGCGAGGGACACGCGCGCGCGCACGTGGCCCTCGGTGTGGGCAGCAGTGGGCAGCGGCAGCGACATCTTTGTCTCCAGGGACTTGACACCAGTTGACCGCAACGCAGACACTGCGTCAAGTCTAATTCAGGACCCGGGGAAGTTCACAGCAGTAAAAGCGGAATTCCAGCGCTGGACACCCCCCAGCCATGAGCGACTGGGCGGTTCGCTTCCTCCGCACCAAAGGCGATCGATCCCAGTAACCTTAGACAAGATCCGCAGGGCGAGTGGCGCGGCTGCACCTCGGCGGCCCCGCTTTCGGCGCTGCATTGCGGTCAGTCCAGCATTCGGACACCTCAGTGTCGCACGTATGTGGACACACAGTTAGTTTATGGAGGGATGCTTTCCGTTTAGCTCCACAGCTCATCACCGGCGACTTTACGAGACACACAGCAGCCGCGATGGCGAAACAGCAGTAACAATACAATTCTAATAATAACAATAAAGTATGCTGATCAAATCAAACGCCGACAGACAATGAGCGCGCCGGTCGGCTAAGACAGACAACACCAACCTTTCACTTGCGTCTCGTAGTCGGTGATGATCTCCTTGTCCTTTCTGAATTTGGCCTGCGAAGACATGTTGCCGGGGAGTCTGCGGGGTATTTCGAGAAGTGCCGAAGGAGGGTCCGGAGATCCGAGGGGCAGTCGAAGCGGGAGAGCAGTTCGATCTCCTGCCTTCCCTTCAGGAGTGAGCGGCGCTATCGAGGCGACCTCCTTTTCCTTCTTCCCCCTTTTTTTTCTTTGCCTTTATGAAAGGCGCCCTGGGATTGGCAGCACAAGGGGCAGGTTCGACATTCAAGACGAGAAAAGCCGAAGAAGAGCAAGAAGGCCAGAAGTGTGTCTTTGGCCAGCCGGGGCTGGACAGAGTCACCTGCTTCAGAGAAACGGAAAAGGTGACAGCCGAGAAAGTCCACTACGGAAAACGAGGACACCTCCGCGCAGGGCTCCGGCGGGCTGCGGGCATCAGCTTCCTGGGCGAAGTGGCGATTCATCCACGGAACGAGCGAGCTTGCGGCAGAGCCCGTGCTATGTGCCCCTCCATTCTGCATGCATTATTTTCAAGCGAACAGAACGGACAAGGGCGCTGCAGATGAAGAAGAAGAAGAAGCGGCTCGGCTCATCTGGAGACCTCTGTGCACACTGAAGATTTTTCTGCTGCAGGCTGAATTGAGACGCGTCACGGCAGACTCCTCCCATGGAGATTTTGTTCTCCCCCTTTTTCTCTTTTTCATAATCACAGCCTCATTGTAGCCGCAGGAGGACCTCTGCACCTCTTGCGACAGAAAAGCGCAGCCGATTCAGCGGGGCGGATCACGTGACGGGCGTGCGGCGGCGGCACACTGACGGGGCAGAAAAAAAGAGAGAAAAAAAAAAAAACGCAGCGCGCCGGGCGCGGAACGTGAGGACTCGTAAACTTCACCTCGTGTCTCGGCGCTTCCGGCTACCTACCGGAATGGAGGAGGAGGTCTGGAGACGCCCGCACACCTTTACGAAGTGAAATCGCGATCAAGGTGCTCACCAAGAGGACGGGCACGATGCCAGTCTGCGCTGGACTCGAATCGCCTTCGACTCGGGCTTCTCTTCCACCTTGGCATGCGAGCAAATTACGTGTGGTGTCACCGTTGGATCGGGCAGCAGCCTTCCGTTCGACAGGAAGCCCAACGAGCGTGCCGTGGGTGTTTGGGGGGTGTGGGGTTTTGTTGTGGCCTTGGTAGAACTGGGCACTTTTACTGTTAGCAAAATAAAATAAAAAAAGTTATGTCAAATGTCCAGCTTGAATTGCAAAAATCAAACGAATATAAGCAGCATTGAGCTTATTTTACAAATGTTCACCTTGTACAGTAAATGTCAAGTGTGCATGTCAAATATCCAGTCTGAACGACAAGTGGCAGGTAGGCAAAGTAAAACTCGACTTGTAAGTTAAACGTCCAGCTTAGATGGCGAATGTCGGGTGAATGCTGCGGCAAAGTCACATGTGCGGGACTAAGTAGATCTGTGAACTGATTACTGTCAACTAAGCAGTCTCTGCAGGTCTCTGATGCTATGGACAGCTTTAATAACACATGGCGTGGGATACTGAAGAAAAGAAACCTCTAGGGGGCCAGCAGTGTCATCAAGTCACTCATTATTGTGGTGATGCAGTGGGACCCTTTAACAGTGGTGGTTGCTCACGTCCTGCACGACACCACCACAGAAAAATGTCAAGCTGGTATGACAAACATCTGAACGTCTATAGCAAAAGCCAGATGTATAGATAGTTGTGAAAGGCACTATATAATAGATAGACAAGTGTTCAGAGAGGAGGCGCTTGATCTGTCCCCAAGGACACATGATGGCATCTAATAAATACCCGTCGCCTGTGGCGAATGTGTCACTTAGGGGCTGTACATGCTTGTCATTTTCAGCGTCCTGTACGTTATGACACTGCGTATTAAGAGCACTTTAGACACCTCCACAAGTCACAGGTATGCATGCAGTAAGCACACACCCCTCAGTCAGACCACCACTGTAACCAAGTCGGGCCTTCGCTTCTTTTATGTCTACTTTGGAGTTTTCGTTAGACTTCCTACTGGTTCACTTCCCTCATTTCAGAGTTTATTGGGGTTTTTTTTATTTGTTACATATTCTCTTTTCATCCTCTTGTTATGTTAATTCAGTTTGTTATTTTCCTTATTCTCTGGAGATTGAGCCCAGGGGGACGGGACCCCCTGACACTGCAGCTTCAACAGCCCTTGGCCAGTTTAAATGTCTGAGATGCCGTGGCTGGCCACTGAGGCATCGATTTGGTTGTCTTCTCTTGGTTTTCATTATTGAAATGTTTGTATGTGTTTCTTGACTTTTGATCGTTCCTTGGATTTTCTGCTCTGCCCTTGTCGTGTGATTTTTCTCCTTTGGATTTGCATTTTGTTCACTTCTGGGTTGTGTCTTGGAGGTCACATTTGGTATCTCCCAGTGTTGTAACGGAGTGACACACAAAATGGTGTGAGGCCTTTCAAAGCCCCCTGAAACAGGCCTCACCCAAGGTAACCCAACCCCAGACTCTACACTGGCTTGGCTCCAAAGTACACAAAGATGCCCACCTAGGGAAGGGGAGTGTAAAACCTTTGGCTAGGAACGACATGCTCCAGAGCAGAAAGTTTATCGATGAAGTTACGGTCAATCCTCGTTATCCATGGATTAATTCACAGTTACAAAAGTGTCATCCATGTTGCAACACCTGCGGTTTACTTGTGCCAGAAAAACATTCTGAGAGGCCAACGACACATGAGAAAAGAAACAAAAGAAATCAGAGGTCATTGTGCCAGTGGGCCTCTCTAGTGTGTGTCAGATGAGTTGGGTTCTCCATTTCTGTCCCGTTTGGCATGCCAGTGCTTGTTCACCAATCTCAGCATTTATACTCGGTGCACCTCTGGCAGTGATCACTCCTGGCATCACACATATCCTGACACCCAGGGGCTCTTGATGGAACTACACCCCTGAGTTTGAAGCCAATCGTAAGAATACGGTGAAATCTAATCATTGAAGTAGTCTTCAGTTCCAGAGCTCGGCCCCCAGCCATTCACGAGAGGCTTCTGTTTAACAGAATTTGATTTGAGTTGTGGGGGACGAGATGGGAGGGAGGAAGTGACCTGACAGCCATGTGTGTCAACTGTCATGGCCACATGTGCTCTGAGCTCTCCCATCACAGGAGCACAGGAGCTCAGCTGTGTGAAACATCGAAACACAAAGTCTGCTGTGAAAGCCGCTATGTCAGCACCGCCGCGGCTCCAGATGTACTGTAGTCAACGGCGGGAAGCCTCGAGTGCAGCGGACATACAGATGGCAGGAGGAGACCCTTAGTCCAGTCGGGGTTGAGACCCCTTGGACATTTTTCATTTTGTGGTCCTCTTTGTAATTTGTCTTTGCTCCTTTGCCTGCTTTGTGTGTTTATTGTAATTCTGCCTCGGCCCCTTACTTTATTATCTGTTGTGCAACAAAGTGGCAGGCCACTAAGGCCAAAGCAGATAAAGGAGCAGGAGATGAAATCTTTATCTCAAGAGGAGCATGGAGGTCAAAGCCAGCAATCAGACTACGGCTTAACGTAACAAAGCCCAGAAGGCAAACCCAAATCAAAGCCTCAGAGAGTCAAGCCTGACAGCAGGTTTATAGGGTCCTTAGTGTCCCCTCGTCATTAGTGAGTTTACTGGTAAAATCTCAGAGCAGGTTTTTCAGAACCCAGAAGTCTAACGCAGATGTGCCCTTCAATAACGGCACTGCCGGGGTGAAGAAGTTCTTCACACCCTCGGATGCTGAGTACCATGCAGGGCTGCTGATGTCACATGATGTAACTTAGCAACAGGTGCCCACATCAAAGCGATGGGTGAAGAAATTGGCAGAGCCCATAAACAAAGAAAGCAGTGTCACAATCAATCTAAAATTTGACAGTAAATTGCAGTACAGGTCCGGTCGGGCTGGGGAGCAGGCACTGCTACAGCGTGTTGCCGCACCCACCACATCACAAAACACCTCGGGATCCCGGTTGGCAATCCCTCATGCAGACATGCGGTCCAGTCCCACCCTGTGGAAATGACCTTCTGTCTGTTGCTGCCAGGTGTTAGGTGCCCCCTTTGCCCCCCATGCCAACATTCTGAGTGTATGACTACAGGGGATGAGCGGTAAAATCAAAGTGTTTGAAAGCCCTCCAGGTATGTGTCTGCCTCTTCTTCTTCCCAATGGCACAAAGATGGAGGCCACATGATCCCCAGTCAGTCGTACTGCCGCTGCCTTGTTGCTGGGGTCTAAGACCCCTGGCCTGGACTTTAAATTCCATTTTTATTCCTTGGACCAGTTAGGCCTCAAAGAGCAACTGGGAAGGTCAACCAGGGGGACTCCTGTGTCTGTCTGTCTCCTCTCACACGGCCATGGGCACAGCCTTCCTCCATAAGCTTCATACTCTAAAGCCTCAATCAGAGTGCCATGCCCGTCCTTCTCCCACCCATGTTGTAATCGATGTTAGCGTCGTGGGGAGTCAGTGCCCACCGGGATGAGATGCCCACACTTGTACATATAGAGAGCCAACTGACAGTAGGCAAATAACTCGTTAGATGTTGGAGGAAAATCAACGAGGACCCAGTGAGTAGAGCCAAACTCCCGGGACTGTGAGCCCCACTGTGTGTTAGTCTACTGGTGACCCTAAACTGACCACTTTTCTGTCCGTGCATCAGACCGCTGGCCGTGTTGGTTCCTGTGCCCAGTTGGCATCTGAGTCCAAACAAGTGCTCTTTCGGTTGGTTGGCACTTAGTGATGGTATTCCTGAGCGTGTGCTGTGGTGGGCTAGTATCCCACCTAGGACTGGCTCCTGCCTTACACTGAGTGGCATCAGGATAGGCTTGTGTTTTTAAACATGCAAAATGAATCAAAGTGCCAGATGAGATAAAAGGATGAAAACTCAGTGAGCGTTCTCCATCTTAAAGTCCCCAGCGTATCCATGGAAACGTCACCATTCCATTACTCTCCTCGCACACGATGTCCGTGGCAGCTGCCTCTGTGATTCCTCACAAGCAAAGGGAATGTTTGCTTACAGCTTGCTCTGCCAAGGCACATCTGACCCTGGGCATTAATTTCAGCTGCACTCGATGTGCAGACTCCAACGACTGGGGGGCCTGAAATATTACAAGAGACGAGCGAGAGGAGCCCCCAGGCAGTCAAGCATGGATGTCGTGGGTGTGCGCAGGCCCGATGCCTTGTGCTGTCCATCATGTTGGTGCTGACCACCCAGAAGAAGAAATCCCACTAGCGTTCGCCTGGAGAACATGTGGAGCTGGTCAGAGACGAGGCGATGGGAGACGTGCGAGCTCAGCTCAAGTTCATTCATTGGTAAAGTCACCGGCATCCTGCAGGTCTCGACCCTGGACCCCCACACTCCTGCCTGATAAGGGCACTGGGCCTGATTGGCCAGGAGTTCACCATGGCCCCCAGTAGGCATGGATACATGACTTCCACAGTCAGGGCCTATCACATTCTTGTTTGTGGCACTGAGACTCCTAAGGTCATGATTGGTGGGCTCACGATTGTTCACATCTGCCTTAAACGTGTCTGAAAACGGTGGGGCTGCACTGTTTTTGTAGGAATGCCACCTTAATCTGCCATTCTTGCCAGTCTCCGTTACAGGGCGCTTTATTACTTTTCAATCACAACATGACATTGACAGTCTGCTCCATCCAGTGTGAAGTCGGGTAGCTCCATCCAGAGAAGGTGGGCAAACCCAACCCCCCCAATGTATGTCTGTGGTGGGCCTAAACTGGTACTGGCAGCACAGGGAGCCACACAAATGCCCAGCCTGCACATCTCTGGGTGTGTGTAGAGTAGAAGCTGTGGAGACACTCAAACATCTGACCTTTGAAGGGGCACCACTGGCTATGGTGCCACTCACTTTTCATTCCCACTGCCATGTGCTCCAGTCTTCCTGAGTGTGGGGGTGTGAATGCCTGGTGGTGGACTGGCATCCCATCCAGGGCAGATTCCTGCTTTACACTTGATATTGGCAGGGAAGACTTCAGCATTGGACCAGTGGATGGAAGTTTCCGGATTGTGTGAAGAAGTGAATGCTGGATCTGTAAGGCGGGGGTGTTCATGTGTGGTACTGATGGCATGAAAACATTTTTAGCTGCCCATTTCAGCTCGTCAAGACCCCGAATGTGCAGAGAGTGCGGTGAGGTAGGGGCGGCGACAGACCGACCACGTGAAAGTCTCTCAATTATTCATGGCTGTTGGATTCCATTTGCATCACAAGGCTGGTGCGGGGCTCGAGAAGGCTGAGCAGCAGAGCGTGCGGCACGTCGGCACTTTCATGGCATCTGGGAGGCGTGGGGGCAAGTGGGCTGTCATGCTGCAGGCCATTTTAGACCATACCTTACTGGGGTTCAGGGGCCAGAGACAGAGAGGCGGTCATTTACAGTTGAGGCTTGTTGGGATAAATACCCGCTCTACCATGGGCACGTTGTGTGTTACTTTTATTACAGCCAGCTGTCTTAAGAGAGGGTGATGTTTCTTTTGTGTATGAACTCGCTTAATGGAATGTGACGTCACATCACCTCACGGGCACACTCTAAAGACACCGGGGAATAGAAAAGAAAGGCAGGAGTGGCACCTGGGGAGCCTGGCGCCCTGCTTTCAGGTCAGGGCTTTGAGACTCATTTATTATTTTATCTCCGCTCACCTACCCTCACGCAGGATCAGAAGGGCCAGAGTCTGACCTGGCAGCAGTGCCCGCGATTGGCCTCCAGTTCATCACACTCCACCAGTTCAGGCTTGGAAACGAAACACAAAGTACGTCAGAGAGACCCTTTATAGGAGTAGATGGCACCTCACTCCTCAGCCACTTTCTATGCCTGCGCCATCACTCCGACTGTCCTGGCTTGAAGCATCCAGCTGGGGCGCCAGTCCACATCCAGAGTTGTTGGCACTGGTCTGCCTGAGAGTGGCCAGCCTACGTAGCAGGGGGATCTTTGAGACGGGGCCCCCAGAGAACATGTAGACCCCCACCTCAGCTGCACTTTGTATTTTGCTCTTCAAGTTTTTCTCTTCATTTGACCCGATTAAAACTTCAAGTCAGCAGCCAGTGAAGGAAAACCACTAAAGAGACGTACAGGAAGTGCCCAGTTAGATGCCCGGTAACAAGAATCAATTAAAAGATTTACTTGTGTGCCCCTAAAGCCCCCACCAATCAATTAATAGGCACTTTATGTGCAGCATTTCTCAGTGTGGACCACCAGAGAGTGCAGAAGGGAATGTCTGCTCTCAGCTGCTGGCGTGGCATCTACAAGACCTGGCCGTCCATCCCATCTGTTTTATAAGTGGTGACAGTTATGGAGATGTCATTGTGAACAACAGACAGGGATTACTGTGCCACTGTTGTCATATGAAGCCAACGTCGCCATAAAATGCTGCCAGTGGGCACCCCTGTGCGTCAACCTCATGTTGTATGTCCATGAAGGGCTCATAATAACATCGATCACTTATACGGGAAGATGCCACCTGGGCACGGTACCTGGACCCAGCAACCTACTTACTCCTCGGACATAAAAAAAAAAGGAAGGAGAGTGGAGGCTGCGGGAGCCCATCAGGGGTCATCCGGCCCACCACTAGCTCTGACTTAGGCATTTGTTCTGAGGAATGTCCTGTGAGCTTCAGCGATGACACAGACGCGTGTCCACCTCGGCGGACCCTTCACTGGCCAGTCCAGTGTGCAGAGCCGGTCAGTCCATCAGGCCACCTAGGGCGCCGTCGTCTGAGGGGCACGTGCTCCTTAAAGTCCGTGGCATAAACAAAAAGGGAAGGGCCACCATTTGTGCTACCGAGGGGGACACCACTGGTCATTAAGTCTGATAATACCGACTACCCACTATGGACGAGGGGCAACGTCTGTCCACCCGCCTAGGGCTCCAAATGGGTTTGGACTGGGACTGCCAGCTTTGTTTATTTGAGTTAACAGCCAAGTAAAATGAAAGGGGCAGCAGCGTTCCAGACGTGGCGATGAGTGCAGTGGCACAGGCTGCTCTCGGGCTCTCCCTGTACTCCTCCTCACTGCACCTCCCAGGATTCTTTAGCGGGTGGAAAAAAACACCTGGGGGTGCAGTCCTGGCCCTAGGGGGCCGTCTGAAATACCATGGGGGGCCTTGGCGGGATGGGCCTGCCTGGAGGTGACTAGAAGGTCAGAGGATTGGGATGGCCGGCCACAAAAATCTGCGGAAATACGGGGAGGGGAATTTGGATTTTGGGGCGTGGTCTTCGTTTTAGGCTCAGGGGTGCTCTGCTCTGTGGGTTCAAGGGACTGTGTGAGCTGTAGGCACGGCGGGGTCATAGCGGTGGTCCGAGCTGCGTGTGCTCGCCGTTCAGCCGACGGTGACTTGCTGTTATTGTGGATTGAGTTCACCATGGTGACGGACTCGTGACGCACTGCACTCGCACCGGTCCCACCAAACCGTAGGTGACGTGTGCACCGGGGGGCAGAATGTTGTTGGCACGACAGTGCCCCCCCACCACTATACAACGCAGGTCACCTTACACAAAGAAGACATAGGGTCAGTACTAATAAGCTCATGACTTGATGAAGACCCCCAGACGTTAGTGCAGCTTGTGAGCAAAGCCAAGTCCCTCAGACTTTTTAGGATGAACTCTGTGTGTGTGGTGGCAGCTGTGTCTTTATGTCGAGTGACTCATTAGGACAGTGTGGCATGAAGAGGGACAGCAGCAGCACCAGGGGCCGCAGCAAATGACACAAACGAGGGGCTAAATAAATAAAGAAAAGAAATGAAAGTAAAGAAATGTCCCTGCCGGGCCGGTAAGTTCTCATGTCCTCAATCAAAGCAACCCTTGTAGGAATCTCTGCTCCCAATTTCATCGAGACGTCCTTTATGTGTGCGTGTGACGCCAGGCAATGAAAGGAGGTGCTGAAGAGGAACGGATCGGTAGACAAAGCCGGCCAGCCACGGCCTTCATTCCGACAGCTGTTTATGACACGCGGGCTTTTAATGACAAGCGTTTGGGACAACACACGGCATGGCCAGAAGCTGGGGGGCCGTCACACCTACAGCAGCTCGCTGGACGTCCATCCGTCCGTCCATCTTCTTAAGCTGTTTATGTGTGGCAGCTGGAGCCTATCCCAGCAATCAAAGGGTGCAAGGTGGGAATGGACCTGTGCGTCCCATTCCAAAAGCAGGGGCATCCATAGGGAGTTGGACCCCCACAGCAACCTCCACACCTCGTTCCACAAGATTTCAGAGTGGATCTCTGGGAACGTGTGCCCACTTGTGAAGTCGGGCTCTGGTGGTGGATGAGAAGACCTGGCTCACGATTGGCATTCCGACTCATCGCTTCATCTCAAAGGCGTTCAGTGGGGTTGAGCTCTGTGCTCCGTGCAGCCCCCTCGAGTTCCTCCACGTCATAATGGAGCACAGGGGCCCAGTCAGGCTGGAACTCAAAAGGACCTTCCACAAAACGGAAGATCGTAATTGTGTAAAATGTCGTGGTCTTGTGTAGCATTAACAGGACCCGTCCCTGGCACCGAGGGCTGAGCCCAAACCCTGCCATCATCCATCCTCCACCACACTTTACAGTAGATGCTGTGCAGTTTAGAGGGCAGTGCCGCCTGCCATCTAGTGAAGCCTGATTCATCACTCCATGGCCTAATGGTGCCCTGCGTTATGCCACTCTAGCTGACGCTTGGCCATGGAAATCCACTTCATGACGATCCTGCCACCCAGGTCTTGTACTGATGTGGCTGCCAGAGGCAGTTTGGAACTCTATAGTGAGTGACAGCACAGAGGACAGGCCACTTGTGTGTGTGTGTGTGTGTGTGTGTGTGTGTGGCCGGGCTGCTGTTGATCCTCAGTGTTTGCACTTCACCATTACAGCACTTCCAGGTGACCGGGGCACACATGTGGCAGAGGGGACATCCTGTGACAGTGCCACCTGTAAAATCACTGAGCTCTTGTGGATGGCCCAGTGTCTATCAGTGGAGGCCGCGTGGCTGTGTGTTTGATTTGATGGACCTCCGTCATTTGGAGGGGGTCCACATACTCTTGGTCATATAGAGCATCGTGAATAATGAGGTAAATACGTATTAAAAGATCTCTCGGTCATATAGTGCCTTTCATGTCCGTCCCGTGTGTCTGCTGACTGGTGGTCCTTTCACAGCGCATACCCGTTGGGCTCCTGGGATGTCGGCTCAGGTTTGCACCCCATGCACAGTATTGAGATCAGCCAAAGGAAGCCCCTCACTCGGGGTTTCTTCCTGACAGGCTTCTCCCATTTTGAAGCCCTGCTTCATGCCTATCATATAGTGCCTTTCACATCCATATATCTATTATAGAGTGCCCTGCTCTCCACCTGAAGCTGAGCTGTGATGGCCATGTGAGGACCTGAAGGAGGAGTCTGAAGGCGCTGATACAGCCGACCCTCCTACTCGTCTCGTACTCCACTGCAGACGGACCCCACGAGGCTGTGCTTTGTGCAAATCTCTCCGAGAGCTTCAAGCTGACATCTTTGTGGTCCAGATGAGCTCCTCTCTTCTTACTTTTGGGCCTTCTGATTGCACTGCAGCCCACCTGTAGCCGCTGCCAGGTTGCCAACGCGAGTCCAGATGCCATCAAAGACACTTTGGGACACTTTTTTTTTCTTTTCCCTCTCCCTTTGTAGACGACAAAGAGACACGGCGGCCCTCCTCCCGCTTCCTTCATTGCCAGGCATCCCAGGCAAAGAAAAGCCTGGGAAACGATGACTTCACTCTCGTGGAGACACAAAGCTCCATTGTGCGGACCCTCGGTAACTCATTCTTAAAGTCTCAGCGTGCGGCATTGCTGACTTCTCCCAAAGAGACGCCCCGTGTGAAGAATGGCAAAGCACAGCAAAGCCCGCCGCCAGGGCAACCGAGCCGAGCAGAAAGGAGGACCATCGAGAACAGCCGGGCTGAAATACGGGCTCGGGGGCAACGCGGGAGGGCACTGCTGTCGGTGCTTCAAGAACCTGATACAGAAGAAGGAGAGAAGAGAAAAAGACCCAGGACAGTGCCGGACCCCCAGGACTGAGTCAAGCGGGTTTGGACAATTGAAGGAAGGGTGAAAAAATATGAAAAGAAACAAACAAATAAATAAGAAGAAAGTGAATCAGAGCAGCAGAATGGGGCAAAGCTGTCAGTTTTATTAAGAAATAGGAAATTAATAATAATAATAGAACAGTGAAATCATGAGACTTTAACAGAAAGAGTGCAACAAAAATACAAAATAACGAGAACTGCCGCCCACGTGACATCTTCAGGGACCTGCTGAGGCAGGAAAACAGGATCTGTCCGGCTGGGATATAGCGCCTTGCACAGGTCTCTATCTGTTATAGAGTGCCTCTTCTAATGAGTATATTGGGAACTCTATATTAAATATACTGAGAGACATGCACAATAGATAGACCGATGTGAAAGGCACTGTATAACAGGCAGGCCGGTCATTCTGTTTTATTTGTCCTAAGATGGACATGTGGCTTTTTGCAGATGCTCAAGATAGGATATTAACAAACGACAAACAAAATGTGCGCCTTGGCCAAGATGAGAGAGCAGTCACTGTGAGGCGCTATAGAGATGTGTTGCTGTAACTGGCGTTTCGGTCCTCCATGCTGTTGTGTCACACAGAGGATGTGCCCCTTTGTGCTCGATGGCCGTCAGCTTTGTCTCCATTCTCTCCTCCACTGCTGTGCCCGCCTAAGTCAGGCAGCCTTCTTAATTGTCTTGTTGATCCGGTGGGCCTCTCTTGATGTTGCTGGCCCAGCACACCACCCTGGCCACCCCCGAGTTCTGGGACATGTAAAGTGACGTCATTGCTACCCACATCGAAGGAGTACGGTCTCCTCAGATAAAAGGGTCCGCTCTCCAGCCCGACCTAGCCTGTCACCGAGGTGGACCCCCCTGTAGCAGTGGCATATCCAGTGGCCTGTCCCTCTTTGGATGTTCCTCGTGGCTTTACAGAGCATTGAGGTGTCCCTTGTCACTCGTATCGGACATGTTTTTCTTTTTTTCCTTTTCATGACAATTCTTAGGCTGTTGTCTGTGCTTTTGATTTTTTATGAAATTTTATGTAACAACCCAGGATGCAGTGGGGCAGGTGCGATAGGGCACCAGCAGCAGTGAATGATGGGCACCTGTCAGTTCAACCTGCCAAGGTTTCTCTTCTGAGGCTCCTCCTCCTGGCGTGGCCCCGCCTCCTGTTGCCGCTCACCTGCCCGTCTCCTCCCAGGTCCATTCACTTGACGTCAGTGACAGTCCCGCGCTCAGCTCACCCTTTTAGTTGTGTTTATAATGTGTGTTTTATCTATTGTTTGGTGCGCCTATGAATAAATAAAATGTGTTATTACTACCATTGTGAGCGAGGGGCCAGCGGTCACCTTTTTTAAATGACCGAAGTGCTCCTCTGTCCAGCATTCCAGTCAGATGCTGAGTCCTCTTTGTCCCAGCTTTTAGAATACGGCGATGAAGGGGCTCGGGGGTCCGTGCTAACACGACCGCCTGTCTCCGTGAGCCCGAGGTTCACCGCACACACCGAACAGCTGATGCATTAAATGCAAATAGGGGTCACGTTTGTTTGCCGGTGCTTAACATAACAGGAGTTCAAGTTGGTCCTTCACAATATCAAAACCCGCTATCGGAGAATGAACGCACTTGGTACACTGGAATAAAGGACCACCAATGGGGGCAGCGTAAGAAGTTAAAGTGGCGTCCACCACCACTTGAAACGCCGTATGTGCGGAACACATCCACAGGACCCTCGCATCAAGTCCCCTCTGAGGTCGGCCCTGCCACACTCGTGCCCCATGAACCCTGCCAGTCCTTGATGGAGACATCGGCGGCGCTACTGCACACTCGTCCTGTCACTTAGGCGGGTCTCTGACACGATGCGAGTTGTTTGACGAGGATTTACGATCATCATGTCGGTCATATTGGATTAGCGCTCTGCTCTGCTGTGCTCTGCTGAAACTCGACTCCCCACTTAATGGTTCTGGGAAAGGAGAACGAAAATCGATAAAGACACAGATGGCGGCGGAGGAAAGAGCACGGAGAGCTGAGTGCCATCTATTTTAAGATCGCGGTAGCCGGGTAAGACTATAAGAAATGGAGTCTCCCACCCTGACAGGATGGGGGGGGGGGTCGAACAACGCAGGCTTCCCAAATCAGCCAACTCGAGTTTAAAGTGCCAGTCCATAACAGGGCACACTCTCCTGTGCCAGGCTGGTATGGAGCTGCCAGCTAATTATCCAAATGAAGCACTGACATTGGGCACAGCACTGCTTGAACCCGGGACACTAAACCCTGAGGCTCACCACTGCCTCAGCATGCGGCCTCAGGTTCAAGGTAGTTTATATAGCGCCTCTCACAGGGTGTACCATAACAAGGGCTTCTCTTCTCTTCTGTATTTCTATGCTTCCCCTTGGCCATATTATTCGCAGCTATGGACTGGGCTATCATTTTTATGCAGATGATACTCAACTCTACTTCAATGATAAAAGTGGAACTTCATCAGAGCTTTCTCAACTCACAACCTGCCTCCGTGAAATTAAAACCTGGATGGAGCAGAACTCTTTAAAATTAAACTGCAACAAAACTGAACTCCTGCAAATTGGGACTAAAATGCAACTTAATAAAATGAGCTCCTTCCCAGTCCATCCTGGCGGTGATCTCATCACACCTGCCTCTACTGCAAAGAATCTCTGTGTCATTTTTGATTCCTCCCTTTCTTACTCCGCCCACATAAATCACATTAAGAAACATTCTTACTTTCACCTCCGTAACATATCCCGTGTTCACTCCTTCCTCTCCTTTTCTAATGCTGAGAAACTTGTCCCTGCTTTTATCACATGCCACATTGATTATTGTAACTCGTTGTTGGCAGGTGTCCCTTCTAATCTTATATCACAGCTCCAGCTTATTCAAAACTCGGCTGCAAGAGTCCTTACTCGAACCAGCAGCAGCGAGCACATCACACCCATCCTGCTCCGTCTTCACTGGCTCCCTGTGTCTTACGGAATCGAATATAAAATCCTACTAATAACCTACAAAGCCTTAAATAACCTCACGCCAAACTACATCAGTGACCTTCTCCATCACTATGTGCCTGCCCACTCACTAAAGTCCTCCGATTCTGATAATCTCGTTGTACCCCACACTAATCTACACTCCATGGGTGACAGCAGGGCCTTCAGCAGTATAGCGAGTGCCCAGACTCTGGAATGACCTACCGAAATTAATCAGGTCAGCTGACTCCATGAATTCTTTTAAAACTCATCTGTTCAGGAAGGCTTTTAGCTCTACTTGACTTCATTCCCCTTCTCTCAGTTTACCTCTCTGTCAAGATGCTCATGTAACCTCTGTGTGTGTGTGTGTGTGTGTGTGTGTGTGTGTGCTGGACCATCAATTCTGTTGTCTGTTAGGCTTTCTCTGAATTTACTGTCTTACTCTTCTTTATTTATTTATTTGGTTTGTACAATGCTATACACTGTATACCCTGCCGTTCTTTCTTATATTCTGTAAGCGCCTTGAGCATGGGAAAGGCGCTATATAAATAAAATGTATTGTTATTATTAAGGGCAAACTTGTAAGATGGCATGAAAACGTCAAAGCGACTCTCCACCATAAGGTTATGGATCTGGAAGTCACTTTGGATGACTGTATGCTCCGTCAACTAATGAACACGCACTGCTATTGTTAAAGTCCACCTCACACTTGACGACTTTTCCGTTGATCTTCAGTTGTAGTCTTCGTCTACGTAATCCTTGCTGATCGTCTAATGCGACACACCCAAAGACTGAGACTAACTAGTCTGTGATTGGCTGGGACAGAATGACATGGGTGTGATTTTCTGGTTAGTCAGAGGGGCGGGCTGTTTGTGTGAGGGAGCTGAGAGCCAATGAGCAGTCAGCTGGCAGTACAAGGACCTCACAAACAGCAGAGACCCTCATCTGTCTGACTGATATCTCTTGCTTTATGTACTAAAGAAAAAAATGGCAACTGAACACCCCACATCCGTTAACCCTTCACGTACCACCGGCTCCATCAGGCAGAGCACCCTATTGGCTGTCAGAAAAAGGGGAGGGCGCCACCTGCACTCAGTCGGTAAATGTGACATGGGCTACGAGTTTCAGTCGTGTCATTTGATATGCAAATCTGACATACCCCATGACAAAAAGTCACCTAATGTGACATTGGTTTAACCAGGCCAGGACTGGCACTCAGCTCCACACTAACCACAGGGCCACCCTGGCATTGTTATGATGATGATGTTGGATGATGACATTAAATGATGTGTTATATATGTGAAGGAATATTTCAGACAAAATAAACAACTTAAAACACATATGTATTGTGAAATGTGACAGTTATCTATAAAAAGAAAACTTGTCTGTCTTCCAAAGAACTCTTTATCACACCCCCTTCATTGACAATTCACCAATCAAAACACAGACCTCACTTGAGCCCGCCCTCTCAGCTGTGACGGGTGGTAATGACAGGCGGAGTTCATGTTGTGTGCAAAATAAACGAGTCAAGAAATAATGCAAGAAAGCAACAGGCCCCTAATGTGGACGCTTAATGGAAATGTCGTGATTTGTGTTTATTGTCACCCTTCACAATGCCTTTATTCATTTATTTATTCTACATTTTAGGGCACATAGTGCTGCCCTCTACTGGTTCAGGCGTTGGATTGCAGGCACAGGCCATCCGTTCCATCCTCCCTGCTGCTTTCCTGTGTGACCCTGAAGGAGTCGCTTCAGCCGCTGGTGCTCCATTTATAAAACGCGCTTCATGAAAGGCCATGAGGCAGACGCAGTGACAGAACAAGTAAACCCTCTGCTTGAATATAGTGCCGTATAGGTGAATGCCACCAGATCAGACTTTGAAGTGTAAAGTGCTGGCAGTGCTGCGACTCTCTCAGCGTGGCACATGGAGCCAATCCCGGGCACTGAAGCCATTGGCTTCAGGCTATAAGATGAGTAGCAGTGCCCCCTGCAGGTGAGTAAAGAGTATGGGCAGACACCTCAGACTGGAGCCTGTTAGGTTTTGGTTGATATTCTAGAGCAGGGGTTCTTAAACTCGGCCCTGGGCCCTGGGGGACCCCTGTGGCTGCAGGTTTTTGTTCCAACCAGCCTCTCTTTTTAATTGGACTCCTGTGCTAATTAAGTGAACTGTTGTTTCCCAGATTCCCTGTTTTGGGGAAAAATATACAAATTAGAAAACTAAGTTTGGTAAAAAAAAAAAGTAGTAAAATGAACTAAGCAGTTACATGTATTTGTTTCTTTTTAACAGTTTTCTCATCTTGATTGTCATTCTAGGTGTTCTTATTGTTTAATTAGTCCGTTATTTACTACTTTGTGGGGCGGACGCAAAATTAGTTGCAGCCTTTCACGATCGAGTGTTGTTTGCTTGGGTTTCTGCTCTGCTTGTTTTTAATTGTCATTATTAAGATTCAATGAAGGGAGCAAACTGCACAGAGAAAGGGTGAGATATAATAAAAAGAGAGTTAAGCATTTAAATTCATAGCAAAAACAGAAATATTTATAAGAAATGTTTCTTATAAATATAAAAATCATGCTGCTGTGCTTTTCTGAATGTAGAATAAAATGTAAATAAAACCAGCTAATTAAAAGAGATCAGTGCTATCAGGTGTTGTCACTGATTGGGAATCTGGTTGGAACAAAAACCTGCAGCCACAGCGGTCCCCCAGGACCGAGTTTAAGAACCTCCCTGTTCTAGAGAGACGACGAATGCTACAACGCCATGCAGTCTGTCAATTCATTGAAATGCTCAGCAGCCATGAAGTGACCATTGTGACCGATCTGAGAAGCAGCGCCAAATCGGTAAAGGAAGGGGCAGGGGCATTGAAATGGCACATCTCTTGAAACGCTGCCTTCCTGTTGGCACCCAGATGGCTGTATGAGGTTACGCGTTGACTTCATCAGAGGGGATGGCACGTCTGTCGCTTTTGTCCCTTTTTGTTGTTGTTAGCTGTACTTTCATTAAAACCATAAATGACTTTTTGATCGAGGGCGCCCTCTGGTGTCCATGTGTATTAATAACGCCAAAATGATTCACGTCCTTTTCGGTGGGATTCACGACGGGGCTTTGGTCCGCTTTGATCACCTGGTGCTCGCCTGGTCGCTGTCGAGGGGGTTTTGAACTTCGGGGAGTTCGGTTCGCTTAAGACACCGACAGAATTTCGTGTTGTTCCGCGTTTTATGACCACCCGACCGGCTCCCTCCCCCTTATGTTTGTGCGCCTTTTAAAGACGAAATCTAAATAAAACCCCCCAGAAGCTTCTGCCATCGCCACGAGTCTACAATCTTGTTCGGACCCTAAACGAAGTGAGTGTTTTATTGTCATCATGTCGCCCTCTAACGATACCTTTCTGTCCAGACACAACTGCGTACACATTGATAACCTTAAGGCGCCCCGCTATGATTACCGAGTGTGTGTGTGTGTATGTCGCGGTGACCGGGGGTCCACTTTGGTGTTGGTTAAACTTCACTGGAACCGACATGCTAGAGAAGAAACGGTCAGAAATGGATGGACAGCTGTGTGGACGACCCCATAACTGACCAATCGGATTTGGCCTAAAGAGCCGTGCGTGGATAGATGTACTGTACGTTACACTGCGCCTTTCACATCGCACTCTCTCACTAAACCAGTGCAGGCCCGCTCGGTTTCCGAGTCCACTGGCTTTGGCGTGTCACTGACTCACAGAGTAGCCCCTTCGTTCGGTTTCAGTGAGCGAGTCAGCGCGCTCGTGGTCCACCCCGGAAGTACTCGCATCGTCAAGGAAACGGCGTCACGGCGAGGTCGGAGCACGTGCTTCACTTTCGCTTTGAGCCGTGACTGCAGCTTCGAGCACACAGCGAACCCGCCTTGGCATTCGCGCTCACCGCTGTGATCTTTGGTTGCCCGAAGGGCCCACACGTAAAACCCCGAGGACTGGCCCTGCGTGCAGGACACCGGTATGTCATCGCGGGGGGCGGCCGGGGCTAATAAAGCAGAAGGGAGGCACTGGCACGGCACCCCGCCTCTGTCGTGTCTTTACGGTATGTTGTTGTCCTCCTGCAGGAGACGCCGCCTTCGCCCTCCAGACTGAATGCTCGCTTGCCCGCCCGGACGATGTCAGAAGGTCGTCACGATGCTCCCGTGAAGAGAGACGGCGTCCCTGCTGACGAGACGCCGTCCCCCGACTCTTTCAGCGTGGTGATTGGGGCCACGGTGCCCACGGGCTTCGAGTACACCGCGGCGGACGAAGTCCGAGAGAAGCTGGGCGCCGAAAGCAGGATCAGCAAGGACCGGGGGCGGATCTACTTCGAGGTCCGGGCCGACAGCCTCCCTCAGGTACGGCCGCTGCGACGAGGGGGCTTGGGTCTGGTGGCGGCCTTTGCATAATTGATAGGCCCCGTTATTATCAGAATAAAAGCCGTGGGCTGCTCTTCAGCTGGCGGCGTGTCATTTTTGGATATGCTGCTGCAGCAGCAGGAATTCCCCTTCAGGCTCCATGTCCCGAAGTGCGAGTGTGGGCCTCGTAGTCCTGGTAGTTTCGATGAGCGCACGTGAGGCGGCTTTTAAATTGGAATGCGGGAAGGAGTGCAGTGGCCCAGGTGTTTGCGCACGTCTGCCCCTGGGGCTGTCACCTCAAGTATATTGTAGTGCCCGCCCGCTTATGTCAGAAGTAATGGAAACCACAGATTAGCACGTGAGGATTTCAGCGGACATTAAAAGCATACTTCTGACCCAGGGTACCGTACCCTCCCTGATGGTCTGCCGATGGGCCCACAGTGGGCTTGAGGCCAGTAAAACTGACCATACAAAACAAAGTGCACAGCAGCCATTGGGCGCCACACTGGCCCTCCCCGAGGTCTGAGAGCAACTGCAGGTGACCAAACGTGAAAGGAGAAAGAAGGCCAGAGAAAAGTATCAGTGTGTGCCAACGGCAATTCAAATGCCACATTACAAGTGGGAATAGAAAAACAAAGGGTCAGGAAGCAGAAGAACTAAAGGTTACGTGTGCCACCCGGAGCAGTAGGGTACCATGGCACAGCAGGGAAATCCACAAATGGCACCACACAGTGACAGACAAAATGGCATCAGTGTAACCTTAAAAGAATAAAACACAGCAAAGAGTGAAGGTAAACTTGAATCGTACATCGTTAGTAATCAGGGTAGAAAATGATCAGGGCTTCAAACAGAAAGTTCAGAAAAGAATGAACAAAGCAGGCTGTATGTTTAATATCCTGAAAATGAAAGCCACTGCCGTCTTATTACTTTAACACGTTTTTGTTTAATGCTTTTTTTCCCCACAGGTTGTCGTATTTATTGTACTGCAGTGATATTTTGTATGTACCTGTATATAATAATAATAATAACATATTTACATTTAAACTCCATCCTAAGGGCTCATCAGGTGGGCCGCTCAGGGTGGCACTGTGACCTTTGACTAGTCGTCTGATGTTGTGCTGCATACACAGGGTGACAGTAAGCCTGAACTTGAACCTCCTGAGCCAGCGGGGGTGCCGCTAGTTGTCCTGCTGACCACACTGCTGTGATGAAGTGGTCCTTTGAACCCTGTTTTGTCATCCCGTGAGCTGCTGACCTGTGCTGGCCCCCATTGGCCTCCTTGATTGCCATTTTATTTTCGAAGGTAACCCTGACTTGTTTTGCTCTTTCCTGGCAGGTTCATCAGCTGAAGTCGGTGGACAACTTATTTGTTGTGGTTAAGGAATTTCCTGACTACCACTTTAAAGACACAAAGGTAGGCCCTTCCATGTTCTTGTGCGTCTTCTTTGGTGGTGATGTGGTTCGACCTTTTTGACCCCAATAAAAACATTCGGCTGCCCGGTTATTGTTTGGAATTGTCACATAACTGGAGGGGAGACCCCCAGCTGCTGTGCCCAAGTTCTCTGAGGGTACGTCGGACCAAAGTCACGCCTCTTCATGTTGATGAGTGGGCCGACTAGTCCGCAGCTCTGGGGCCCTGCAGATGAGCCCTTGACCCCACGCCGTGGTTTAGCCCCCTTCAAGCACAGTCCAGTTTGTGAGTATTGGTTAGTTGAGATGAGCAAGTCCGGCTTCAGCCATTTAAAGCTCTGCTTGTAAGCTGGGGGCGCTTGAAATCGGCCGCTGTAAAGACTCCAGGGCAGGGGGTCTTGTCCTAGTGAGGGGCTTGCCAGTGAAGGGCACATTGCAGCAGTCGGATGTGGTAGAAGTACATGCAGGAGTTCATTCTTTCATTTATCTCTTTAGAAACCAGCTTCACTTTTCTGTGTTTTTAAGGTTTGAAAATGGCTGTTAATAGGGTTGGTGTCCGAGCTGCTGGTTTGCACGCGTGTTTGGCTCGATGCTTCACGTGCTGTCTGGCCCCCTTCAGCTGGCATTGTCTTCCTTTTTATTCGATAGTCAGCTGTATGGAAGAACCCAGAGAGAGCGCAGGGTGATGGGGCACCAAGTTGACACACAGTTACAGCAAGAAAGGCTGTGTGGTGGTCTTTAAACGACCCAGTCTGTCCTGGGTGGCATCGGGGTCCAGAGGGAACACCGACTTCCAGCAGCTTCAAGTGTTAGAAGTTATGTCATTGTTCACCCAAAAAGGCTTCTTTTACTCTAGGGGAAACGGCACAGAGGCAGGTAGTGCGTCTTCATCGGCTCAAAGCCAGAGAGCCGCTCCCGTGACGTGTGTGTGTGTGACGCAGGGTACGGTGACTCACGGCACAGTCATTTTTAGGTTTGGGTCCACCGGCTTCCATCTGCTCACACGAGTTATCCTGACATTGTCTCTGGGATGAAGCCTGAGGCCCGGTGTGTATCTCGACAGTATTGGCGCCATCTCTCACACGCTTACATTTTATTGCAGGAGGAAACCTTAGAAGAGTTTGAGGAGCTCGCTTCCAAACTTCCTTGGCTTTTACCCCTTGAGGTGTGGAAACTGAACAACACGTTAAAGAAAAGACGGTCCAGGAGGAAAGGGGTCCTGCGAGCTGCGTGTCCAGGAGAAATTTCAAGCGATGGTCATAAAGGGGGGGCTAAGCCAGAGCCGCAGCGAGACACGGAGTCAGCGGACAGTGTCATTGAGTCAAACACCGCATCGGAACGTGGGGCGGCCAGCGGGACTGGGAAAGGAAGCGGCGCTGCTGCTAAGGAGGAGAGCCAACATGGAGACGTGGACTCGGAAGAGGAAACCGGTGACAGCTGTGAATCTCAAGACGAAGGCAAGAAATCGGAGCTTCTCAAATTTCGTGTGACATGCAGCCGGGCAGGCGAGAAGCACAACTTCACCTCCAACGAGGCAGCGCGCGATTTTGGGGGAGCCATTCAAGATTTCTTCCTGTGGAAGCCAGACATGACAAAGTTTGATATCGAGGTACGTCCGTCTCTTTCAGAAGGGCTGTTTGCAGACATGCAGAGGGTGGTGCGGGATTATGGGGGGTTCGGACGTTGGCTGGGCTTGGTGGAGATGCGAGAGGCAACCAAAGTGCCCAGTTGGACATCCATGGGGAGAGTCTGCTGACCACCACACCAGCCCAGCCGTCCATTTGTCCATCATCCGAAGTCATTAGTCTGCTTTTGGGGTGGTCGTCCCAGCAGGACGGCCTCAGAGGGTAGACTCGCTTTAGGCCTTCTCATGTTCTGGCCTCTTGTCTCTGCTACGGAGTTTTCTGTGTTACTGACTTTCTCTCAAAGTGACTGATTGCAATGAGCTGAAGGATTTGCAAAAAAAGTAAAAACCCCATGACTTCTGAATATGAAATCATGAATTCAAGATGATGATGTAAACTGACTGTGGTCAGAAGTGAGCCAATCAAAGGCCCAAGGTGATCTGTTACAGAGTAATGGCACGTGCTGCTCTCATACATTCGATTGTCGAGTTTCTATACGATACAATACAATTTATTTTTGTAGAGCCCAAAATCACACAGGAAGTGCCGCAATGGGCTTTAACAGGCCCTGCCTCTTGATGGCCCCCCAGCCTTGACTCTCTGAGAAGACAAGGAAAAACTCCCAAAAAAACCTTGTAGGGAAAAAATGGAAGAAACCTCAGGAAAGGCAGTTCAAAGAGAGACCGCTGTCCAGGTAAGTTGGGCGTGCAGTGGGTGTCACAGTTTCTATGTGTGGTCAGAAGCGGGGGTGACGTGTGTTCGTTAAGAGTCCGGTCACCAAGGGTCTCAAGTGTTTGCACCTTCCACCCACCATATGAAGGGAATTGAAATCCAGGGAAAGAGCAGCCCTAGCCCCGCCTCTAAAGGGTTAAGTTCCTGCAAAGTGACATCAGCTGCCACTTGAAGGCTGGACAGCAATGTGGACCCTTTGACTGCCGGTAGGCTGCTGACCAGGGTGGCCTCCTGGTGCCTCGGCCCTTTAGGTGGTTGGTCTCGAGTTGATCAGACTGTGTAGTCAGGACCCTCTGGGCAGCCTGCCTGTCCCGTGTGACTTGACGTCCACTTTTAGACCACAGCTGTTTGTTTCGACTCTCCTTTCCAGATCCTTCACTTTTTTCCCCATCCATATGCAGGTTTTGCTGAACATCCACAACGATGAGGTGGTGGTGGGGATTTCCCTGACAGAGGAGAGTCTGCATCGAAGAAATATCACCCACTTTGGGCCCACCACCCTGCGCTCCACCCTGGCCTATGGGATGCTGAGGTGAGTGTCCTCATTGCCAACTTTGATTTCTTCTGGTTAACTGACCAGACCCATTTTATTTTTCCCAGTAGCCCCTGTGAATACTCACATACTTGTTCTAAGGTTCATGAGGCTCTCCTGTGCCACTCCAGTCAGATGTTTTATCTCATCCATGCCCATGGTTGTCTGTGGCTGACTTGCCATCTTTATTGCTGGCATGGCTCATGCCATGGAGGTAGCCCTTCAGACTGCCCAGCATTTGATAGCCCCCCCGGGTCACGTGTTGAGAACAGGAGGGTTGGTGACCTCGTCACCATCACAAACGGTACACACGATGTTGCTGGCTCTGGCTTGGACCTTGAGTCATGTTGATCTCCATGCTTGTGTTGCTTTGATTGTTGTCTGGACTCGAGGTCACAGTGACGCTTCAGTTCTGAATGTAATGTCTTTCTGTTTTTGAGGGTCACACAGAACTCTTTTCCCCCCCCAAACAAAATCCTCTTGTCACTCCAGCATCTCTCCTCTACGAGTGGCACCCAGAACTGCTCCACTGGTTGGGCATCAGTGCCAATGGGGCAGAGGGTCCAGACAAAAAAAGAAAACACCTGGGGATGAGCTTAGGGTTTGCACCGTCAGTCTGTGAAGTGAAGAGGGAGCCCGCACTTGTCTTGTCTTTGAAGCGGACCTGTTCTGCTGTTGTGCTACATGTGGACTGGGCCTGAACGAGCCTCTGAAGGAAATTCAGGGATGGCAGGTGGGCCAAGAAATGCACACAGTAAGCCACAAGTGCTGGACCCTCAGAACATTGGAGCTGATCTTGGGTGGCACTGTAGTGTAGGCCTTTAGGGTCCGACTCAAATCTGGTAATTGAGCCCCCTCAGTTAAACGAGGCCTCCATCTTGTCTTCCTTCCTGAACTCCTCCTGCTGAGGATATTTATACACCTTTTTTGTGTCATTTATATACTTGTATATAATCCAACGTCTGTCTGTTTGCCTTCCACGAGAGGACTACAGTACATGGGGTTTGTTTCTGTAATTTGCTTGAACGTTCCGGTTGATTTTGCTAGTTTTCTCTCATCACACTAAGTATCGCAGCTCACTTGTGGTACCCATTCATTTGTGCGAAGGGGCCGAGGGGATGGGGAGGCGGGAGCTCAGGAGTAGGGGGTGGGCTGGGCCATCCTCATTTTGAACCGCTCTGCCTGTCACCATGTGTTGCCTCTGCTTAGCTAGCGATGTCTGTCTGTTCAGCAGATGTTATCATCTACAGATTGTTAAAGAGTAACGTCTGACGGTTTTGAGAGAGATTAGGGCTATGTGTGTTTTAGAGCAGGGGTCGCCAACTCCAGTCCTGGAGGACCACAATGGCTGCAGGTTTTCATTCTAACCCTTTTTTTTTTTTTTTTATGAGTGCCCTGTTTGTGATGCTAATTAACTTCTTGTGAATTCATTTTAATTGAATTGCTTGTTTAAGATTTGCTCTCCTGAATTTCTTCACCAGTCCTCTGAATTTGCTTCATTTCTTTCTTTAAATGGAACCCAAACAGAAATGAAATGTGAAGTGAGTGAGCCAGCAGAAGACCACCTAAGTCAGGGCCTCAAACTCCAACTAGCTGCTTAATGAGATGCCGAGTCTTGTCGTTAATTAATCCCGCTCTCTAACATTTTTTGGGACCTGAGCAGATTGACATTCCTGAGACCTTCATCTTTCTTTATTTTCAGATATTGTATGATGGACACCAGTTATTTTGGTTCATTTTGTATCTCATTATTGTTTGGCTGCTAATTGTGTCTGAGTCTTCAAGAGCAAGTCAGTTAAAATGAATTCACAAGAAGTTCATTAGCAGCAGAAATGGGTCAATCATTAAGTAAAGGGTCAGAATGAAAACCTGCAGCCACGGTGGTCCTCCAGGACCGGACTTGGCGACCCCTGGTTTAGAGGGTAGCTGCTCATTGGCAGAGAGATCACGGCCACGCGAGGACGCTCTCCCGTCAGAGCTGCACACGATCAGATACAGTGCCAGCCTTTGATTGTGGAGTGTGCCTACCTTCTACTTGGCCAGAATTACGTTTTTGTTTTTAAGTTTGTCCTTTTTTCACTGCCACGTGGACGGAGCCGCAGGGGTCAGCTAGTGTAGGAAATGAAGGGGTTAAAAATGTGGTTCCATCCCGACGTGGACCTTCTTTAAAGTTGTAGTGCCTCTGTAGGTTATTAAAGGCTGTGTGTGTGGGGCCTGATGGGTAATCATTTCACATCCTGTCTGTGTCGTCCTTCAGTGCTCCAACACCACAGGAGACAAAGTGCCAACGTCAGACTGCCAGGTCTGAGCCCAGTTCCTGTTCCCACCACCACGTTCAGAATCGGCTCGTCCGCTTATGCTTTTGTCTTCTTTTCTGCCTCAGGTTATGTGACCCTCTGCCATCTGATGTTATAATTGACCCGATGTGTGGAAGTGGAGCCATACCCTTGGAGGTAAGCCTCCCGCCTGCTCGTACGTTTTCAAGATCAGTCCTGCAGGACCCCCCAAGGCGGCAGGTTTTTACTCCCACCGCTCACTTGATCTCCTCATTCACTCATCTCGACTCCCAACATTTCTGAGAAATTTCTGAATATGTCAGTTGGCTTAGTTTAGTGGACCCCAGCCCCTTGTGCAGTTGGTGTTGCCATGCTGTGCCATGGGGCCCTCTGAAATGGGCATGGGTACCAATCTGTCCCTGGCTGTGTCTTTTCACCATTGCCACCTCAAAGTACCGCCAAACTCCTCGACCATCCCCTGTTTCCGATGCCACTGTGCTTGTGTATGTATTCATATCACTCACTGGCAGCATTAATGGGCACTACCACACATTGGCACACCCTGCCAGTCAAACATATTTTGATTACAGTTTAAACACAGTAGGTGGCACACAAGTCAAAAGAACGACAGTGGACTAAGAAATGGTTCAAATGACAGACTTAGAGAGCAGGCCTGACAAACGGCCCAGAAAGGTCACTCCAGCACTGCTGTTGGTGTGCCCCCAAAGGAGCTGCCCTCGCTGACCGCTTAGCCCTGGCCTTTTAATCCATTTGACCACACATCCACCCCGGGTTTAGCTCAGGTGATTGTGTAGGCCACGTCATCCTCCTCCTCCAAGCTTTGGTGTATGCTGGGGGTCATTCTGCTCTGGCACAAAGGGCTGCCCAGTATGTCTTACGTGACAGGGTGCCGTGTGCCACTGGAGGATACCGTACTGATGCTGTCACTTCTGTGCAGGTCATCCTCTCTACTGTCATCCAAAGCCAGAATGTGGCCTCCGCCGTGCCAATCGCTCTCACCTGATGGATGTAGACTCAGACATGGGTTCATGTGCCCACAATGCCATTCGGTAGCAGTCCAGTTAACGCTGCTTTAATAAAGGCCCTTCAGTTCTGGACTGTTGAAGTGGCACTTCATTCTGGCTGGTCTTCTCACTAAGGGTTAGTGTTAGTCTTCAGTCTTCTGGCTGTTTCTCTTCTCTGTAGCACAGCCTTTAATTCTTTCGAGTGACGGCAGCTTCTGTAATTTGATTTTCTAAATTTCCGATGGGCACGCTGCTTGAAGTTTACCAAATGTGCTGAAATAACACGTCACTGTGTGTGTGTGTGTTTTATAATAATATGTAGAGTAAGTGCTACGTGTACACACACACCCCGTATTGACACTCGGAGCACCTGGCTGCGGGTTATCCACCGTGTCAGTGACCTCATCTCTCCTCGCCTTCATTCTTCCCCTGTGTCTTTCCAACTCTTACCTGTCATGTATCTTTAAGTGCTTGGTCACGGCTAAGCATTGGGGCGCTGGATTTGCCATCCCTGACTTGGTGGTATGTGATGATGCTCAGCTCTGGACAGGTGAGCCGTCATCTCGCTGTGGCCCCCCACCTGAGTTACGAGATGCCTGGCCTTCGGTGGAGTTTAAGGGGCTGTCAATTTTATCTTTGCAGGGCTCCATTGAATGGCCGCATTCCTTCTTTATTTCTGGGGACAACAACACCTTGGCTACCAACCGGACCCTCAATAACATCAATTACATCCACAAAAAGCGACAGAATAAAGGAAGGTAACTCGCAAAATGTCCAACGTGTGCATACAAGTTTGCTGCTTAGGCTGATTGCTTTATTTAAACAATAAGTCACTTGGTGACACTCTTGTTCTTGCCCAGAATGGTGCTAGGTTCTTTGTGACCACTCTGCTAATTCAACACTAAAACACACAATGCGTCTCTGAGTGGTCACACGGCGCTAGAACAGTACGACCACATCAGAAAGCGGTACCCGATGTCCACCTGGCGGTGTGTCACCCCTCTTTCTCTGACCACTCACACAGGCTCCTCTTCAGTCTCCTCTTGTGGTCATTCTGCAGCCTTGTTGGCTATAAGGACCGCAGGACGGGTCTAGTGGCCACTGCTGTCACTTTAAGTTGACAGTCTCTTTGACTGTTGGATGACCCCAGCAGTATATGGGTGACTTGCTTTACAACACCGCTATAACCCCCAAACACCCCCCTCCCCCCCACCCGTTAAATGCCTATAATTGACTCTTCTAGGAGGAGCTCCTGAGAGCCTGCTCTGCTGCCCCCTGGTGGTTCTTGTCTTAAGCAGAGGCGCTGTCGCTGCCACTATGCTTCTGTACCCCACTCTCTGGCAGCTGGCATCTCTTTGTGGTTTTGAATGTTTGAGTCCTCTCTGTGCCACTATAGCCTCCATACTGAGAGTGACGTGAATTCTAAGAGACAGGTTGGGTGGGTGACATTCTACATCCCAAGAGTCAGTTTGTTTGTCTGGGTTCCAGTCCGCCAAGACCCCTGCCTTCAAGTGGGGACCACTATACTGATCTGTAGGGCCTCTCGATTTACCGGTCGATGTACGTCCCACCCCTCGCCCACGGTCACATGACTGCACGGGGTGGCCGGGCTGTCCCTAGAGAGGGCGAGTAGCACCGACCGTCCTGGAGAGGCTTGGAGCAGAACTGCTGACCCTCTGTATTGAGGGGGCTTGGGCCTCTGACAGGGACGCCCCCCTGCGGAGCTTTTATAATAATTAA
Source organism: Polypterus bichir lapradei (assembly GCA_026402145.1). Taxonomy (NCBI): domain Eukaryota; kingdom Metazoa; phylum Chordata; class Cladistia; order Polypteriformes; family Polypteridae; genus Polypterus; species Polypterus bichir. Next base: position 57,961,664 of record JANRMT010062840.1, on the reverse strand, counting down.
TTTCATTTATATAGCGCGTTTCTCAGTACTCAAAGCGCTCCACACAGGGAGGAACCGGGAAGCGAACCCACAGTCTTTCACGGTCTCCTTACTGCAAAGCAGCAGCACTACCACTGTGCCACCTGTGAGGATATTATGGGCCTGACCAGCTGGGAGGAGGCCCCTGGGAAGACTCCAAGATGGCCTGAGGAGAGGGACGTGTGGGTCTCGCTGCTAAGACTGTTGCCCTCCCATGAGGTGGTCTTGAAGAGTGAATGAGTTTGGCCGAGTTTGTGCTCTTCTTTCTTTGATTTGTTTTGCCCCACCGTTTGTATTTTTAAGGCGGCTGATTTCTGTCTGCTTTTGTCCCTGCTGTGTGTAGTAATTGTGGTCTCCTCCCTCCCACCTTTTAGCAGTCATTGGGGTCTCCGTATCGACACCCTCCAGTGGGACATATGTCGTCTTCCCATCAGGACGGGTTCTGTGGACACCATTGTGACTGACATGCCATTTGGAAAAAGGTAAAGCTGGAGATTCACCAACGGCCCGAGCCGCCCAGTTCTGCTGCGCCACTTGGCCCCTCCAGTGTTTCTGTTTTAATGAGGGGTGACGGTCACCAAATGTAACCCCTGCGGATAACGAGAATGGACCAAACAAACTAAAAAGGATATGTTGGTGTGGCCGACATTCTCGCTTGCTTTTCAAAAACGTCTTCGTCAAGTTTGGTTTTTTTGCCACCTTTAGGATGGGCTCTCGAAAGAAGAACTGGGACCTGTACCCGTCGTGCCTGAAGGAAATGGGGCGCATCTGTAGGCCGGAAACGGGAAAGGCCGTCCTGCTGACTCAAGACAAGAAATGCTTTGCTAAGGTAGGCCGTGGCCTTAATTGGGGCAAATATACAAAGGCCGTCTGTGCCCCCTCGGCCCCTCTTTGTCTTGCCGTGTGTGTAATTTGTAAATTGGTCACCCCAGCACTCGGTTTCCTGCGATGGCAACCTACCTTTTGTATAGCGCCATTCACCGACAAAAGTGAGCCAAAGACCAAGAGTGCAGACAGGAGGAGACGCGTGGGGTCGTCGGCGGAGTCCCTGGGGGTCCGTAGGTCAAGTGATTCCCACGTTGGGACCTGTGAGGCGCTCCAGTGTGTTTTGTACCCATGTCTGCACTGCTGGTCCGGGCCGGTCAGAATAAGATGGAAGTAAGGGAGCAAACTCCATTTTAAAAAGAGAATAGAGAGAAAATGGGAGAAAAGAAAGGTCAGCACTTCAGGGTACGGCAACAGCACCCACGTCGGAGTCGCCCACACTGGCGCGTAAATGCCATGCTGGCACATTTTCTGAATGTAAAAGCCACTGGGGAGGGGGGCGCTGGTCTAAAGTGGGGCTCCTCAAGTTCCTGCCAGTTTCCTTATCAGTGAGTGGTTTTCCCTCTGGTTGGTGGTCCTGTTTAATTAGGTGGTCTTTGAAGTGCCGTCATGTCGGATTTCCATTCATTTTGGGATTTTGCTGTAGTTTTAAGTTCTTTGCCGCCTTTTGCCATTTTCCAGAAATGATGGCCCCGAGTCGGTGTTTGCTGACACTGCCAGCCTCTTCTCTACTCGGTCATTCAGAATTGAGAGTTTGAACCCGGGAGCCGCATGTGAAGGTCGAGTCCTCCATGACCACCGGAGCTGTGCGTTCAATGCCACTGAAGGATTTGAGCCCCCAATGAAGCGGACATCGCCGTAAGACGACGAGGATGCCGACATGACGAGGAAAGGCTAAAACCTGATTTCTCTCTCGTTGCAGGCTGTGTCCAGAATGGGCCACCTATGGCGCAGGTCTCACACGGTGTGGGTGAACGTGGGGGGGCTCCACGCCGCCGTCTACCTGCTGAAGCGGACAGCGCTGGCCTTCGAGAAGGCTGAAGCCAGAGCCAACCTGAAAACGAAGAGCACCGAGGAGGAGGAGGAGGAGGAGCAGCGCAGGGGGCACGAGGTGTCGGGCGCTGCACCAGGGGACACTTGACCTTCATCTGAGCGCACAGTTGTTGCCTTTTGTTTAGCTACGTTGTTTGTGACGGTCTGCTCAGGGCGACGTGTTGAGTGGTCACTTCTGCTGATTTCTTTAGCTTTTTGTTGATGTTTTGAGATTTGTTTGAATGGGGATCAGGGTCTGCAGCGGAACCTCGGATGGGCGCCGCTCTCATGTGTGACTGGTGCCCGCTCCTCACACACCCGCCTGCTGTGCTGCGCTTTGGTGGTGCCAGCCTGCTGACCTGTCGGGCATTTCTGAAACTTATTTATTTCTGCATTAGGTGGGGGTTGGTTGGTTTTTTTTTTTTTTTTTTTTGTTTTTTTTCTCTCCTGTCATTGGCTGATTGGCCACAAGTTGGGCCAATAACGTGAAATAAAAATGGACCTATTGAAGGGCTGCCCATCTTTCTTTACTTCGATAATAAGGCAACTCTTTATCTTCAGGTGTGTCACTCGGGGATTGGCTGCCTGGTGGGCTACTTGCTGAAGGTAAGATGATCGTTTTTATTTATTTATTTAATGTTCACTCCCATTGATGTCCCCTCTTGAAACTTGGTCAATAAATAAAGCAGATACTGTTGAGGTAGGTCACTTGAGTGGCACATGAACGCTTTACTGGGCAGCACAAGGGGTCACATTACAGTATTGGCAGCCCCAAACCCCCAAAGGACGTGCAGGTGAGCCTACCTGTGTGTGTGAGTGAGAGAGATTGGGTCTTGTGTGCAGTTGCACCCCATCCACAGTTGGTTCTTGCCATGCTGCCAGGGTGCGGTTTAAGGTTTCTTTCTTTAGTCACGTTTACACAAGAAAACATGAAATTTGCCTTCTCAGTTGCATCGAATAACAGACAGAATGAAATAAAACAGACCAATAGAAACAAGAAAGGGTAAGGCAGTTAGATAAGACATATTTACACAGGGGGGAAAAAAAAGGGTACAGGCTATCTGTCAAAACCTTAATTATTAGCTTCGATATTTCTTACTGAAAAGTCATATGGCACTAGGAAGAAAGGAGTTCCTGGAGTGATTTGTGTGGGTTTATAAAGTGACTATCCTTCCTAGGGTCCAGGCCCCTCAAAGCCCTGGTGGGCTAAACGCAGAGTGAGTCTGAGTCGGGTAGGGCACACCTCAGGGCAGCTCTTCATGTAGGCCGTGTCCAGGGGCATTGCTGATGTGTGGTCTGGAGACGTGACTTGAAGATCACCGAAGGAGATTTTCACAAAGTACACAGCACAGGCTCGTGTCAGTACCCCTCCTGTGCCACTAGAGGGCAGCAGTGACCCACCACTGGAGTTTCTTCCCTACAGCTGGCAGCCGTGTGCCCTCCTTGCAGCTGTGCCAATCAGTCTTTTCTTTAAAGGAGAATCTGGTTGATGGCGACTCGCTGTCTGCTGGAGAGAATCGTGTTATCGGGGGCTTCAATCGGTAGCATTGATAGCAGGTGCTCTGGAGTGAGATCGACCCTTGGGGTGGGGGGTTATATGGATAGGGTGACTAAGTCCTGCGTTGGGGGGCACCTGGTCTTCGAAAGGGGCCGAGCCTCAGCAGGTCTGAAAGTTAAGGAACACAGAGGGGACCAAAACACCAGTGGTCTGGCACACCAGCTTCTAGCAGTGTCTTATATAGCGCCTTGCTGGGCGGTGGCCCGGGCTGCTCCTCATTACCGGCTCTGTTTCAGAGACCCTTGGAATGCTGCATTGTGTACGGTGACCTTGGCCGCCACGATTTCCCCTCCCCCCCCGCCCCCGGGGGGGGGGGTGCAGTCCTGGAGGCCATTTTCTCAGCTGATTGATGGCGAGTGTAATTGAGGCACCCGACTGTGAGCATGAAGGTGAGCCGAGGGGAGAACGGCTTTATGGGGGGAGGTCGATTTAAAGTGCCTTGCGCTGCACTTGCAGGGGCCGACGGTCCACGTCGTTAGCGTTTCTTCTCCCTGGTCCGACCTGAAGATGGACCCTGAAAGACGGGTGCCATGCAGCGAAGTGTAGCGTCCGACCCGGCCGGGTGGCACTGTTGAGGTGGGGGGCTTTTCTGAAGTTGGTGTTCCTTCTGCACTGCTGCATTGACCTGCTTGATTTGAGGTTGGTGTCTTGCTGTGTGGGCTTGCCAGCTGCCCATGTCTTGTGCCTACTTGCCTGCCCTCCGGTGTCCTTAGATAGAATTGTGTTTCTGCTACTCACTCTTTACTTCCACTGGCACTCCTTATTTGTCTCCTGGGGCACACTGCCCCATAGTGGCCTGTGAGCAGGACCTGCTGAGCTGACAACTTCCTGTGTAGCTCTCAAAGCTGCTGGTGGCATCTTGTCTGAGTCTTCATCCACATGGTAGTGCCCATGTCTATCAGGCATCGCTTCCCAGCACTGATGATTGTTAGGGAAAGGAGCTGATTGAGAACGTGGAGGAGTTGGATTGTGATGAGGCGTGGAGGACGATGATAAAATCACCAACAGTGGTGTTGGCACAGTAGCGACTGGTGTTTATCATCACGTTAACCTTTGAATTGCAGCTGCGTTATATAGTGCCTTTCACACGTCTCCGTGAGTCCTGTAACATTTCAAAGCTATCGCTCTCTTTTATAGTGCCTTTCATCTCTGTTTATCTTTGAGCCCACAAGGACTTAAGTGGCATTGAAAAGGCAGCCAGAAACATCCCTTGGTAGTGATGCCAGTCCATCAGCGGGCACACTCGTCTGTCTGGGCAGGGGGCTCAAGCCCAGAACAGTAGCCAGTCTTACTAAATTAGTTACCTTAACATATGTGCCACGCTAATTAAAATGTTCTTCATGAAGCGCCCCCCCCCCCCCCCCCCTTGCCTAACTGGCTCTGCTCTGTGCCACCACTCTTACAGCCTCTACTGACGTTTGCCCCCTTGGGTTCACATCCACCACTTCCATGGGTTTTTGGGGGTCTTCAGACTGGGCAGCTGGTGCCACCTCTTGTACTCCTAAGCCAGTTCCGGTCCCCTTGGTCCTTTTAGGGGTCACTGGAGCTGGCTTTACAAGGCCGAGTGTGTGCTGATACACAGTGGTGACTGGCATGGTGGCACAGTGAGAGGCGGGTTTTGTGTGTTTGCCGTTTTTCAGGCCCCAAAGTCCAATGGGTGTAAATCTCAAAGCCCCTGCCATTGACGTGTGCTGCTGTGCTTCCTCATATTGTCAGGTCCCCACCCCGTGCCCTCACATCACCTCTCCTCCAAAGCATATGCATATACGGAGTCCCCAAAATCCTTCACCCATTCACGAAATGTGTTAATCTGGCTGGCCGTCGGCGACCCTGCTCAACATCGACCGCAGGAATCTAGACCTCTGCAGCGAGGAGGAGGAAAGCTGACGTCGGACGGCGTGCTGCACATAATTAAAACGTCCAGGAATTGAGCAGTGGGCTCGGCCAAAGGCGCCCGCGTCACCCGAACTGGCCAGGCCTTCCTCATTCATGCAGGCCCTAAACGTGCGAACGCGCCATTAAGGCTGAGGCCCTAATCCATCTTAATCCTGCAGTGTTTAGCGCTTGATGAGTTGGCATTGATTTCCTTCGAGCGCCGAGAAGATCGATGCGTCCTCTGCTTGATTTTCCTTGGTCACATTTTACTAAGCGTATGAGGAGGCTACGCTAATGGATGAGGGGACAACGGGTGGCACTGGTGCTGGCGCTGAGGGGCTCCTGGTGGCTGCAGAAACAACTGAATTGGCGTTTTACATGCCGATGGTAAAGTTTGAGTTGTATGAGGGGCTCCGACCGGCACAGGGTGTGCAATTTGGAACAAACGGGGTGGCGGGCCTGGGGTCTTCAGATCACAACACCACAGTCCGTCTTCACTTATCACAGGTGACATCTGTGTTGGCACTTTGAAGGGAAGGACTGAGATGGCATGCGGTGATGTGATGGGCGACGAGTTGGTAAGAGAAGTGCGGCCGCCATGGAGACGTCAGATGTCACAGCTGGATAGTCGCTGGCGGAGGGGAGATGGCATGGCATGGTCCTCCTTCGTCTGCTCACTGCCACCTTAGAAGAGCACAGGAGGAGGTGTGGGTCCGCAGCGGGGAACCTCACGTCAGAGCAGCGTGGTGGTGCAGATGCACTGCGGACCCCTAAAAGGCCCACCGGCCAGGCCACGCCCCCTTGTAAACCTGCATGTAGTGTCCTTCCTTATCAGGGCATATCTCCTTAGGCTCGGCTGTGTATTTCAGGTGCAGTGACGCGGTCGTCTTACCTCTGGGGGGCTCCACGTGGACCCTCACTGCCGATCCTTGTGCCTCTCTGCGATTCTGCCTGGAAGGTCCTGGCCACGGGTTCAAGTCCATCCTGTGGCTGCTGTTTACAAGGAGCTCGGCGCCCACATCTGCTAGTGGTCTGCGGTTCCTAACAAAATTGAAAGGTCCCGAGTGACAGAGTGACATCGTCCGTCATCGAGACGAAACACAGAAGGCCGAGCGCCGTGGCCAGAAAGGCGCCGGTCAAAGAATCGTCATGTGGGTCAATCTGTGAGTCGGAGCCAACAGCGGGCACTCTGCACCACGCCAGTTACTTCAGGTTGGCTCATCCTGCCTTCCTCCATAATAGCATTAGGCACTAATTAAAAAGCTGTTCAGCAAATTAGATTTAAATGAACTTTTGAAATTAACATGCAAATTTATTCATGTATATTTAGGTGGATGATTTCTCCTAATAAACCCACTCTGTGAAGTAATCCCCCTTTAATCCACCCGGAATCAATGGCCCTGACTGTGAGCGGTCCGAGGTGGCACACTGAGGTGGCCTCGCAGGGGTCTCGAGCTCCAGCCTGGTTGGACTGGTGCCTGAGAAGTGTGTGTGTGTGTCCCCTCCAGTGCGTCCCCCTGTCACGACCCCCTACTGGAGTGGTCATCGTTTGATGCTGAGCTTGAGGTGCCGTTCTGTGTGGGCACAGCTGAGCAGAAGAGTGACATGAGACTGGCCGGTAACTGAGGTGACCACTCCAGCTGCTGAAGTGCTGGGAATGGTGGGATCTGCTGCTGTCTTCCTCTCTTGATTTCGATTTCTTGTTTTCTGTTTCCGTTTTCTGACAGGCGTTGTCCACTCCGCCTCGGTGGTCTCCTCTTCTGTTTGCATGTCTTTTGTGGCTGCCACATGCCAAGGTTTTTGTGCAGCATTGACGTCACATGGCAGGTGTTTCGGTAGTCCTGGCGGGGGTGGGGGGGTCTTTTCTAGGTGTACTGACTGGTGCCCCCCCGTCTGCTGTGATGAATTTCTATGTTGATTTCATTTTATTTTTCACCATCTCCCCTCATCTTCTGTTCCTTTTGACGGGCGCTGCCATGTTTGCGGTGCCAGGCTGAGTGTGGTCATGTCACTTGTCAGGCTAGGCGTGACGTCACTAGTGTTTCAGATGTCATTACGTTGTCCTAGTTTTGGAGTATTCATTAAAACACAACTGTCCTTGTATTTTTTAATGTCAGAAGCCATATCCTGGCACTGGCGTCTGTTTCGGGTTGTTGGGGCTCTCCTGCCTGCCAGCTTCCTTCGTCTGTGTTCTCATTTCCTTTCATGTCTTATTTCGTGTCCTGTTGTTGTGATCTCCTTAGTTCTGTGTGGTTTGTGGGTGGAGCTCCGAGAGGCGGGGTCGACCTGATGTCACTGAAGCCCCGCCCCCTCAGCCTTTAGTGGGTCCCCGATGGCCGTTTTTGTGAGGACTGAGCTTCTCTCTTTTGGTTTGTGTTTGCTGGATCACCAGTGAGAGGGGTGTGTGTGTGTGTGTGTCTGTGTGTCTTGTCATTTTGATACGGTTTGGACATTTTGGGTATGTATGTTTATTTATTTATTTATTTATTTATTTTATTCGTTTCAGGGTCCTGGATGGACTGAAGACCCCAGCCTGGCATGTCTGACCCTAATGGTGAGGTCGGCCCCCCGTCAGCTCCTGTATGAGATGGCAGCGGTCCCAGAGTGACGTGGCCCGGCCTTAGCAGGTCAGCTGTTGCTCGTTTCCGGCTGTGTGTTTGCCACCTTGTGACAGACTGGGGGGACGAGGCCGTTGCTTGGAGGGTTTCGCCAAGTGGCGTCTCGATTGTTTCTCGCCTCATTTATCTGTTTGTTTGTCTCGTTTTTATGGCCGTGTTTTGACTGGCATCTCCCGTAATAAGCCGCTGTTTATCTGGCGTGCCGCTCCTTTCTCGTTTATCGTCCAGGGCCAGCCCACCACCTTTGTAACGCAGATGGGTAGACGAGGGTCACCATATAATAGAGAGACGTTCAGTAAATAAAGACACACACAGACCCCAGAATGCGGCGTGAGTCGGGAGTTGTGTGGCAGACATCGCCGGGGGGGGGTTGATTCCTTTTCCTAACTCCCTGTTTTTTCGATTTGCAGCACTGGGCGCAGGTTGGCGTCGGCCCGCCTTGCGTTGCCTTTTTGAGGCGCTCCCTTTGGCCTCGCTTTTTGTCTTTTGAATATTTGAATCAATTCTTTTGTACCGCTTAGCTTGGTCTTCTCAAGCCAGAGGTTTTATGGTTGCCTCTCCTTTGAGTGGTAACATGCCATTTGGGGACTTTTAGATGCCCTTTTCAAGCCAGTGCCCCATTTTGAGCCTGAAAGCCTGTCTTGTGATTGTGGGGTCCGGCTGCCTGGGCTGAGGTCTCTTTCTGAGGCTCAGACCCTAAATAAAAGAATCTGCGAGTAAAGCTTTGGGAGTTTCTCCCGACACCTGTGTGCAGACTAAACGGCACATGATGCCACATGTGATGCCAGGTTGACCACGCTCCATAGGGACTGTCACAGTAACTACGCGTGTCTAGAAACAATCGCAGTAAGGGGACAAGGTGAGGGACACCATGAGTCTCGCCAGGAAAGCGAATGAGTGACTGAGCGGACGTGGATTCTGCCAGCCCAGGGTACAATGGCACATTGCGGCCCCTCAGGGCACCTCCCAGTATGTCTGTATCTACACAGCAGGGGCAGCGAGGCAGGAGGACATGGAGTGACATGGGGCCAGCCTCAGTAGTGCCACTTCGGCCTGAAGATGGGAGTCGCTTTGCATGTGTGCCAGTGTGTGTGTGGCACATTGGCAGGCAGGGCACCATGTAGTGACGATGAAATCTGCACATTGAAATATGTATCATGCCAGGCTCTCGGGTGACTTTCCATTAACACGTCGTGACATTCAGGCAGACGCACTGTAGGACAGGACGTTGGATGACCTCGCCGGCCTCAAGGCCACCCGACTGAAATGCGCAGGGCCTGCCGGGTGTCACAAAGTTTAAAACGGGAGAAGTGGGGTGAAAGGACGCCTTTTATTGGCTAACTAAATGGACTACAAATGCAAGCTTTCGAGGCAGCTTGGGCACCTTCATCAGGCGAGGTGTGACAAAAACTGAGAAATCCTCTCGCGCTGACCGCTCTGGTAATCCGTTTAGTTAGCCAATAAAAGGCGTCCTTTCAGCCTGCGTTCTCCTCTACCAATCTACGGCTAACGCGGCACATCACCCTACTGCACAGTTTAAAGTGGCAGCCATGAGCCCCAGAGAGACTCCATCTGAACTTCAGTCAAGAGCTCCGGTGCCATATTGTGCTGCTGGCCAGTCTTTTGTCCCCTCAAAGTGTGAAGGTGCCAGGCCTGTGGTGGCTAAGTTGGCATCAGTGACACAAGTCTTAGAAGATCTTGCAGTGGAGTCTGTAAATATCAAGCATTGTCACATCAGGGGATGCAGCCATCCCAGCCTTGCTGGGTAAAGTGGCTTTTGGTGGCCTTTTCATTTAGCTGTCATTCGCGATGCCCATCCGTATGACTCGCCTTGGAGCTGCAGATTGCAAACCACCTGGCAGTTGAGAGCGTTTTAATAAAAGTGGCGTCTCTGTGCTGTCTGTGAACATGTGTCAATTCAGAAGTCTACACGTCCAGCCGAGGGCGTGTGGAACTCTTAAAGTGACGACTGGGCACAAGTCCCCAGAGTCCCCAAACAGTGTGCACGCTGCCTGCGGGCCTGGACAATGAAAGTCTCACTTGGCAGGGGGGCACAAGGCCTTACCTTACCTGCCAAGCGCTGTCTGCACCTCTCATTCCAGCAGGTGGCTCTGTTAGTACAGCCGTGGCATTGACCGCACACGGGCTTTGAAAGAATGGCAGGTGCCAAGGCGCTTACAGTGGTGGAGCTGCTGAGGAGTCACAAGCCCAACTTACCTCCCAGCCATTCATCTGTCCATCTCAGAGCTGAAATTGGCACACAGATGTATGGTGGCAGGTCTGCAAAAACCCAAGTGGGTCATCCAACTGCCACATAAGGCGCACCCGCCTCTCGGAACAATTTATGGTCCCCTGGATTAAGAGAAAAAACGCATGTGAGCTGCGATTAACGGGACGGGAAACCAGCAATCGGCCTGCTGCTCGGCACTGGCATTCTCATCCCAGCCGAACCTGAGGCCACCCAGAGAGTGCCAACCCCAAGTGACCCTGACCTGGTATGATCGAAAGGGGCCAAAGCCCCCCTATGATGTCACTGAGTGTATAGTAAGAAGTTAAGAACATAAATGAACGCCGTCTAATGGGACCCTCGGGTGGGCTCGTCTGTCGATGGCCGCCCCTCCTCATGTGGCTTTGTTTGCTTTGTTTTGGTTTTTTTTTTTTTTTTTCTCTGCCTTTCATCTGAAGCGGTAAATGACGCAGTTACTCGCTGGTGGGCACCGCCCCTCGCTTTCCAAAGTACCCACTCCCCCTTGGGGGCAGATCCGCAGGTCCTAACAGGGTGGTGGGTGGGCGCCTCTCCGCTCTGACAAGTTGCCACAGGGCCCGATGTGACGTGAAGCGAAGCTCATTTTACTGCGATGTATGCAAATGTCTGCCGAGCTCTGAATCATCGTGAGCTCCTTGGCGTTGAGACCTGCTGGGGGGCACCACCGCCGCTTGGGGGGGGGGGTTAACGTGACTTCAAGTACCTCAGAAACTTCACGTCTTTCATTTGTCATAGGCACACAAGTGACCTGACGGCAGAGCGAAGCGCGGGTCTTAGGACAAGGTGACAAACACAGCGGGGCTCTGGCAGCATCAGAAATGTGCCAAGGATGCAGGAAACAAAGTAAAAGGGCCGCGTCGGTCATACAAATAATGACAGGGAGGGAGGAGCACAGGGATTAACTCAAAGTACAAATAGACAGAAGGGAAACGGCAAAGCCACAGGTCTGGAGGGGTCCTGAACAAGGCAAACCCATCTGGCACAGCGACGTCACGTTTGTGCTCACTGCATTCTGCTGTATCGTCTGTGGGGGGCTTTGGTGGCAAACCTGGATGTATCGACCGCACCCCTTAAGAAAACGTAGAAGAGCTGAACAAACGGACCACCCGAGGCCAGCAGCACTTGATGGTCATCTGCCTGTCCTTCCTCTGGTGCATCGCAGACATTCACAAAGGGTCAGATGAGCACCACGAGGCCCGAGCGATCCTCCATGCCACATGTGCCTGGCACCAGTCGGGCTCTGCGCTGAACGTAACCTCCACGATGGTCTCGGAGACCACCAACCTTACTGACCGGCAAACTGCCTGAGTGGACTCTGCATGGCCTCCCCATGGCTTTACCTTTGAGTATATCGCCGTTGTCGTCAACAGCATGGGACCCCATAAAGGAAGTGCCAGCAGACTCGACTGATGGCAAATGACACAAAGTGACCCAACCCAAAGTGACCCAGCCTGCGGCCCCCTACGGCACTCCAGGTGAGCAAGTAACGGAGGCGCTGACGTCTGCCCTGAACTTGACCAGGCAGACTGGACATCTCCACCCAGTGTGAGTATGGAGGACGGCTCCTCGGGGACACCTGTGCCACTCTGCACTGGCCGGTGGGCAGACATAATGGTACAATATGTGGCTCTGGTGCTGTTTGAACTGCTCCTCTCTTGCATTGTTGGTGCCCTCTTTGTCTTTGTCTTTGTTCCTTTGTCATTCTCAGATATAACGCCTTCCACACGAGGGCCCCCCCGTCAAAAATACATCAGGAGGCTTCAAAAGTGTTAAAGGCGCCCACCCCAAGGTTAGCTTCCCAGGGCATCCACACTGGCCCACCAGGCGGCCCCTTCACTGGGTCACATGTTGGGGACGTTGCAGCCTTGTGCTCCAATCATTTCTGTTCATTTAGTTTTCTCATCGAGCATCACGTCACAGATATCGGGGACATTGGGGACATTGGCGACTGGGAGACGTGTCTACATCAAGGGAAAGCCAAATGGAGTAAAGCAGAAAGATGCCCTTCGTGAAGAGCTGCTCCAATTGAACCTCCAGGAGACCTGAACATGGCCTTCCACAAGAACATCGGTCAAGCTTGGGTGTGTCACATCGGACCCACGACGACTTCGGCCTCGCGGGGCTTACGTGTGCCCACATTTCTAAACACCTGGCAGCATCTTGGCATTCTGGCAAAGTGAGTGCTGCTTGATGAGGGGACCCCTCATTCAGAAGTTAGCCCCCCATACCACCCCTCCGAGATCAGAATTTGAAAAGCCCCTTCACAGAGAGGGGTGAGTAGGACACGCACGGGTGCAAAGGGGGCATTTCTGGGGGCGTCACCCAGGACGTTTATCTGGCTGTTCACATTCACAAGGGCTCTGTTTGCCCAGAGCAAACATGGAAGCGGCGGCACTGATAACCGTGAGGGGGCCTCGAAGTGGGCGACGCCGCTCATGGCGACATAACGCGAAGTGCACACCGAGCGCCGCCGCGCTAAGTGACAACACGGCCGGGCTAATGGGCCGACAAATGCCGTGTGGCACATTAAGCCAATCATCGGCCACCGCCTGGCACCTGCGACTTTGACCAGCCCGTTTGCGTAGACAAATCAAGTGTCGGGCCGGCAGGTAAACGCGGCCAAAGGTCAAAGACGAGTAAACGGCGGCGGCGCCTCCGTCCGGGAAACGAGCCACACCTGGGGGTCCAAGGCCAACTCATCGGCGGGGATTAGAGAGAAAGAGAGAGACCCTCCAACCGTTCTTGGGGTATGCAAAAGTGAAACAATCGGCGCTGCTCGACAGAAAAGAAGAAGAAGAAAAGAAAGAAGAAATAAAAAGAAATAAAGGTGCCAGTCGGGGCGGGCGGGCGTTCACATCGTAGCCGAGGAGACCCGCCTGGTGAATCACCCGAGCAGCGAGCTGTCCTGCCACACGAAAAACAAGAAGAAACAACGAGAAAAAGGAAATTAGAGCGCAGAGGTCCACCCCCTCCCAAAAGCATCGCGCAAACGCAACTGGGCGCAAACGCAACTGGGCACAGTCCTGCTGCTCCTCTCCGCACCTCCGAGCGAAGACAACAAAAGAACAGAAAAGGTAAGTGCGGCACCGGGACATCGCGGTGGGTCGTCGTCCACGAACCTGAGGAAAACGGCTCGGGGCAGCGCTCGGGCACTTGGCAGGTGAGGTGGCACAGATTGGGCACACGAGCCTCAAGAAGACGTGTCATTTATTATCTGAGAGCAAATCTGCTGGCTGTTATATAGCGCCTTTCCTAGCTACCGCTGTATCATCCAGTGTGTTTCCTGTCTGGTTCTCTTTTCTCTGATATCTTTCTATAATATAGTGCCTTTCACATCCGTTTCGATGTTATATAGCGCCTTTCTTGAGGCGATGATCATTTGACTTGTCTTTGCTCGCTGGTGTCTTTCTGGTCTGTCCGCCTCTTATATAGCGCCTTTCACATCTACCTATTAGGTCGGGACTCGGAGTGGAGTACACCCCTGGTGACCCTGAGGAGTCCTATACAGGTAGTGCCCGCGCACCACCTCCAGGTGATTTAGTCGTTTCTTTCCATGATGTAACAACGCGGACCAATGCTGACGTCTTGTGCTTTTTTTTTTTTTTTTTTTAAATTGTGCCTAAAGACCACCTTGAGGGACTTGCCAGCCCACGGGTCAATTGTTTCCTTATTTTCTACAAAGGGGAGCCTGGTAGCTGGAGTGACTCACCCGTGCCAGCAGTCTGAGTTTCTTCTGATACCAACTGTTAAAGGTGTGTTTTTGTTTATATAATGTGATGTCTGGGCAGTGCCACGCAGTCACCTGGACTGGACTGGTGATGCTCTGCTATTGTATTCCAGTAATTACCGTGCACACTGGCATGGGACACACATGGGGGGCACAAGGAGTCAGTGGTGCAACTGGAACTGGCAACAGAGCCATTATTAGGATGTCCGCCTGAGGTGGGCATTTGGATGTTGTAGCCATCCAGTGCTGCCGGGCACAGGGGTGAGGGCTGACGGGGGGGCTCAGCATGTCTTTGTAACCCAAATGTCACAGGTTGGCGACTGGCAATTCCACAGGTGACTGTCGGACTGTGCCAGCTATGGGGGGCAGGATTTGAACCCAGGACTCTGGAGCTGTGAGGCAGCATCACAGACTGCTGTGCTAATCCCTGTTTTGTATTCAAGACAAGCGCCGTTCACCACCCACTTTCTGGGGTCCCTTCTGTGCCACTATACTTTTTATTTTCTCTGAGGACCTCGATGACCACCAGCGGTTAGCACAACAGCACTGTTCAATTTCCTTCACTTTGTTTGGCATGTGATGTCCTCATTGCTGGGAGGGGGCAGTTGGTCTCTAAGGGTCATTGCCATCCAAAACCGCCATCTCCTCCCCGGCCTCCTCTGCCCATTTATTCTGGCAGTGATCCCTCCAAGCCATTGCCAGCTGCTACACACCCATGTATGGCTATGGGGTTTAGAAGAGAAGAAGCGGTGCTGTGGTGCCTGCAGGTCCAGTGGTACCTGAATCCATGGTGCCAGGCTTTGGCCTGTGGAGACCAAAGTGGCAGAGGAGCTGAAAACGTGCATGCCAATGGTGTGAACGTGGCTCGTGGCGGAGCTCCTCCTGTGGTGTTTTGCTTTGTCCGCCAGCGCCAGTTGCTTGGCTGACCACACGCCAACGCCTGACGATGGGTGCCACCCACCGTCTGCTACAAAGCCCGGCTTTCCTTTTCTTGATTCTCTTTGTATGTTTGGGGTGTGTGGGGTGTGTGGGCTGAGGCTCGTCTGGTGAACGGGTGGCACTCAAGGATCTTAAGGAGTGACAGCGGCTTGTGCTTGTCCGTTTGTCGTTGTCCTCGTCTTTTCCTGTTGATTCTGAACTTTGACTTTCACGTATCAAGTTCTGCGCGGGCTTTGGTGTTTAACATTTCAGTTCGTATCCCGAGTTTTTATTGCCATCTCTGCTTTAATTCCTGTTGCGCTCCTTTGAATTGAGTGAAGTGGGGAAAGGCGCTATATAAAGAGAGTGCATTGTTGTTATCATTTGAATGCCATCTGGTTGTCACTGTGCCCTCAGACGTGACATCCTCACTGTTTGTAGCCTTGAACTGAACATCGTGGTGCCTTTCGGGGGGCTTGTACTTTTTCACAGCCCTGCGACTCCTTTGCTTGTGTGGTTCCTCCTCCTCCTCCTCCTCCGCCGCCCGGACAGCGGAGCTGAGCTGTAACCGCAGAGGGGCCGGCTGGGTGGGCCGACAACTCCCTGGCCTGCCGCTGGATGTTGCGACATTGTCTTAGTCACCTGTGCAGGCGTCAAGAACAAGAAACGGCGAACAGCCATCTCGTCATTATGGCGGGCTGAAGTCGTGAGGTCCAGTTAGAAAGCCAAGAAAGAAAACCAAACTTTGACCCCGTGACTCCCCATACTGGCCGACTGATCTCCCTGTAGACGGCGCTTTGGCCCGCTGGATTGGCATGTGGTGCCAGTGTGCCTGCCTCCTTTGTCTTTTGGTGCCACATGAGCAGAGCCACCGGGACCGTCCTGAAATGGCTGACTTGGGGTGGCCTTGCTGTCACATGCTTCCTGGGTTCTTTGCCCGTGTCTTGGTGCCCCCAGCCCATTTGCCCTGTGTGTGGAGTGTGCAGATGGTTTTTTTTTTTTTTTTTTTTTTTGCGGTTCTCCAGTTTCTTCCCAGTATGAGTACCAACAGACGAGGTGGGCTTGTGATGTCGATGGGGGGATTTAAATGGGACCTTGTGATTTTATGTGGTGCCCTTCATATTCTCATCATGCAACAGCTGTTTACGTACCTCCACAGCGGGAGTGGGCATGAAGGACTGGGGCCTCACTCGGGGTCACATGTGTCACCATGTGGCCACAGTGACCTCCAGCACCACAGGGCACTGATGAAGGTTTGAGCTTCAAGAAGTAGTGCATGGGTGACGCTAAACTGGCACAAGGGCCATGAGGAGGCAGTGAATGTGTCAGCATGCCCTGCACTGGCCTGGCAGCCCATGCCCACCCACTGTCTTGCTGATGTAGTGATAGACTCTGTGAAAGAAAAGAAAGAGAGTAGGGATGAGCACAGGGAGCGCATAAAGGGTGCCATCGTTGTTAAAGCAGCCCGCTGGGCGGAGGGTCTGGTCTGGTGGGAGCTCCTGGGCTGAACCTTCAGTGTCACTCGTCCTGCGGCCACCCTGGATGTGCTGGTTTGTCGGGGCCTTTCCCAGTCCCACTTGGACTGCACCCGTTGGTCGGGGGTTTTGGTTTTCTTTATCGGTGGATTTGGACTTTTGTGCTTCTTGTGCTGCCATCTGGTGGTCTAAGCCCCTTGTAGTGACCCTCTGTACAGCACTGGGCGAAGTTATGTGGCCGTGTGCCAGTTTGGGTAGCCCGGTTAAGTCATCAGTGCCCCTGTTGTTTGTGTTTTTGACCACCACTGTGCTCTCTCAGTGGGCTGCCCTCGTCGAGGTTGGCAGGCACTTGCTTAGGATGTGCTAGAAGTCCCCGGTGCCCACTGCACTGCCACCATGAGCCTCCCGGTGCTTCAGGCAGGTGACTGGCCCCTGGACCATCTGCTCTTCCTCCATCCGCTTGTCACACGTATCATGGTGACGCCGTGGCACCGTTATAGGTGGCTGTTCCTGCCATGGCCTTCCTCAGACTTGGCTGTATGTTGGTGACCTTGGACCCCCAGCCAGGTCACTTCTGACTGGACTTTACAGCGTCCCCTTTTAGTACCCCCTCCAGTGACTGGGGCATCATCCTGTGCTGCTGATTTGTTTTACCAAAGAGCTGCTCCCTCTGTGGTCCCCTCCATCATGCCCTCTGACCCCCACGTTGCTCCAAATCCTTTCTCACCTGACTTTCTGCGGATCTTTCTTCACCCGTCCATGTTGGCACATCAGTGCTGCCCCGTGAGCCTCTGCCTGGGTGTTAATATGGAGGACAGAATTCTGAGTCCTCCATCTCTTCTTCTTTGTATTCTTCTGTTTGCAGGGACCCCCATGATGGCCAGGATTGTTCTCCTTGTGGCTGTTTTGTGGCTGTCGATGCTCCGGGCTTGCAGTGCCCACCAAGGTAAGCCTGCCTGCCCGTGTGACACCAGTCCCGTCCTTGTAGATCGCATAGAGCCGAAGAGCCAAGCATGGCTATAGTGCTGCTGGAATTCAACCCAATCATGACGGTAAACTGGGGGGCTTTGAGCAGTTCCAGGGCGGCTTATTGTGTTTGTCTGTCTTGAAAGAGATTTACCAGTGGAAGTTCACCCTTTAAGCTGAGCAGTGCCCTTATCAGACCACCCATGGTGGCAGCTGGGTGGCTGGCACTCTTGCCACCTGCTGCCAGCCTGCCATTCAGTCTTTTTTGTCCGCTCTGCCCATGTCACATTAAATGCAAATGGAAGCCTTTGTTTCCTCGGCAACATGTGAGATGCCACCTGATTGAAGAAGTCGAGTGTCTGGAAGTGTACGTTCACAGTGCCATCCTGGCGCCTAAGGCCCTTGGCGGACACGGACATTGAGGGGAGCCCTTCAGGACTCCAACAAGGTAAGCAGGTCCAGTGCACACCAAGAGGGGGCGCCGTTGGAAACTCCTTCCTTTTGCTCTGCTGTCTTAATCAGGAATGCGACTGATGTCACTTCCCGTGAAGCTCCGCCCCTCCCGCGTTGTCCGCTCCGTCACATGGCCAGACACCAGAAGCGGCCGTTGACTTTTTGAGGGGTGCGGACCTCGGGTGCTGATTGTGACTTGAGTCTCCTTTTGCTTTTTGTTTTTCACTCTTTAAGGGGGCTTCGCCGAGGAGGAGCCGCCCCAACTCTTTATTCTTCCACCGATTAGGTCGCCATATTGTGTTCACGTGTAGAATTTCACTGGATCTGAACCTGGGACGCATAGCCCAAAGGACCCTCTGGACCCTTAAAGCAGTGGGGAGACACCAGACGCGTGGGTGCTGAATGCCAGTGTCGCTGCCAGCCCGTGCCTCCTGGTGTTTGGTGCCAGCGCCGTGTCCTGCTCTTCCATTCTCTTTGTTTGTCTTCTCTTCCAGGACGTGACCAGATTACAATCCGGAACCTCGGGTGCCTCGTTTACGCTTTGACGTCTATGAACTGCTCCTGGTCGACGGACAGAAACGTATCTGGGGACACCAACTTCACGGTGCAGCTAAGGTGGGCCATGAAGGGAGGGAACAGAGTGGTCCGGGCCTGGAGATGAAGTCAAGTCAGGGGTCAGGAAATGACGCGATAATGACGCGGTGTAAAGAGTGTCACTGACGTCACAGGGCATGCCAACGGAGGTCTGACAAGAGGCAATAAGAAAGGGGGTCCCTGTGTGTGTGTGTGTGACACGTGGGCTCCATCAGGCCACCACACGCAGCTCTGTGTCTGTTCGTTGACTGGGTTAGTCTGATCTGCCAGCGGGCCACCTGGTGCCCCCTGGGGGTCGGGCCTTTTCAGATCCGCAGCATTTGTATTGGCACAGATTTTTTGTCTTCTCTCCATACGTATGATGTGTGGCCTGTGGGGGGTGCCCTTGCAGTCCCCAAACCCAAAATATGCCCAAGAAACTGAAAATAGAAGGAGGTGGCAATGTTTATTACAACTAAAGATGGTAGAGGCACAGACACAACACAGAGGCACTAAATAAAAAGACCCCTTGTGCCCCCCACCTAAACCCTCAACGTTTTCTCGTCTTACTCCTCTCATCTTCATCTTCGTCCTCCTGCCAGGTGAGCTCTCAGTTTACTGGGTCAGTGGCCACCGGACCCCTGGAGTACTTCTGGGGTCTCGGCCATTCTCCTCTGAGGGTCGTCTGCCCAGAGCACACTCTGGTGGTCTCAGTTACTGTTACCCCCCCCCGGCTGCAGTGGTCTTGTGCCAGCCCTGCTGTCCTTCCATTAAAGGGGGGCGTTGGCACAGGTCCGGGGCCCCTCTCAGTGTTAAGCAGGGGATTCTTTGGCTTTTAATCGCAGTTGCCGCCATTTTGGGGGTTTGGCTGCAGCCATGTTGTTGGCAGGGGTGGTTGCCACACACTGTCCAGGGGTCTTGGCGGTGCCCGCTGTTTCTTGTCAGCTTGGCTGTTGCCTTTCCTTGACCTTCTCTTGCAGGTTGTTCAGGTGCTTTTGACTTTCTCTTTCTTGCTCGTTTCTCGTTTCTCTCTTTTTACCTGAACGTTACGTTTTATTACACGGCTGTCAAGACGGTGACCGGGGTCCTAGGCGCTGCGTGATGTCACCGCGTCCCTCGTGTCAAATGCTGTGATATGCTGGTGTCCACTTTAGACCTCTGAATGATCTCTTTGCCCCTAAACGCCCGGGCACAGACCCCCGCTAGTCTCGTCTGCCATGTCTGCCGCTCACTCCTCGGCCTCCCACCTTCCTTCTGACCTTCATGTCAGCTTGTTGGGCTTTTCCTGCCCGTGTCTGACTTTGGCTCTTGATGAACGTGTTGGGCTTTGGTGGTCCAGATTTGGGTCTCCCCAGCTTTTGACCCCTAAGCGTCTCTCATCACCTGGTCCAACCTGAGTGTGTGCTGGCAGCACACGAGGGGTTTGTGTTTGGGTGGCTCTTCTCTGGAGATGCTGCTGGCCGAGTTTTGGTTTTCATCTCCTGTTTTGTCAAATGGCCACATCTCAACGATGTACACAGAGCTGTCCAATTCCAGACAGCAACAGGGCACTTACTGCCATGCCACGTGTTTCCAGTGGCATCTCTGCAGTAGGGGATGGTGGGGCACTGCCTGCTTCTCCCAGCAGATGGCACTGTTCAGCAAAGGTGAACATCTTCGCCATCGTAGTCCCGTTTGTCCCTCTGACCCTAATGTTTCAGATAAGATTCAAGTATTTCTTTTGGAGTCTGCGAGCTGTTTAATGTTCACTCCATACCTTTGCTCAGATGGGCATCGCTGCGGCCTCAGATTGTCAGTCCTGCCTTGGGACGTGCAGCCCGAGTCCTCCAAGTCACCCATTGCTTGAGGGTAAATCACTGTGATCATGTGGCACTAACCATCTTTATTCTTTTGAGTTTCCCCTTCTGCCATATTCATGCCAGCGGCTGCACTGCACACAGTGCCAACTCCATCAGCTCCGCCCCCTCTCAGTGTCTGTCTCTCAGGCTCCGCCCCCATTTACAGAGTGTGTCTGTCTCAGAGGCTCCGCCCCTACTCAGTGTCTGTCTCTAAGGCTCCGCCCCCATTCACAGTGTCTTGTCTCAGAGGCTCCACCCCTACTCAGTGTCTGTCTCTCAGGCTCCGCCCCCATTCACAGAGTGTGTCTATTTATTTGTCTCAGAGGCTCCGCCCCTACTCAGTGTCTGTCTCTCAGGCTCCGCCCCTTGTACAGAGTGTCTGTTTCTCTCAGGCTCCACCCCCATTTACAGTGTGTGCCTCTCTTTCTCTCAGACTCCGCCCCTACTCAGTCTCTCTCTCTCTCTCTCTGAGGTTCTTGTTGCACCAGCTCAAATTTTCTTTCCAGAAATGTCACTTAATGTCACTTTCTTCAACAAACAGGAGTATTTCTGTGTCACATTTCATTTCTTCTGTGCTGGGCTGGCGCCCTGCCCGGGGTTTGTTTCCTGCCTTTCGCCCTGTGTTGGCTCCAGCAGACCCCCGTGACCCTGTAGTCAGGATATAGCGGGTGGATGGATGGATGGGTGGACTTCATTTCTTTGGAGGGCTGACATTTGCTGTTGTGCGCTGACACGCTGAAGCAGAAGATCAATAACAAAGCCTTGGTGTTGAGTCTAAGCCTCCTTGCCCAGGACTGCATGCCCTCTGGACCCTTACGCGCCATGCAGTTTGAAGTCCTCGGCCTCGGTGGGGGTTTCACCAAGTCTGACCCTCGAGTAAGGCGCTATATAAGAGTAAAGTGACTTGTGCTGAATTGAATGTAAGCAGTGAGACCCCAAACACGTGTGCAGCCCACCAGGGTGTGGTCCTGCTTTGCTTCTGGAGGCCACTGAGCGTCTTATTTGCTCACTTGGTGTCTTTTTCTTTATTTTTTTGTAGGACGGGCGACTCCCATTTTTGCTCCCTACAAGTCAAGGGAGCTGAAGATTCGTTTTACTGCCACTTTCCTCGGGTGACATTTAAGAAGCGCGACGTAAACGTGAACGTCATCGGCTCGAGTGACTCGTTCACCATTAAAGAAGAGAGAACCGCTTACGAGGTGCTGGCTATCTGTAAGGACCACCTCAGGCTAACGGGGCTTGGAGAAAAGGAGGGCATCTGACCTTTGAGGGGGCGAAGGGTTTAGCATTTCATGTTTGTGGGTGGTCTGAGTTTGGGTACCGTGATTTGGCCTGGCACCCTGCACCACCGCCATGGCACAGAGTCACAGACCCTAACTGGAAGGAGATTTTGTGGTTTCATTTTAGTGTCCATGCGCTCACAACCCAGTCAGGTGGGCAAACACGCGGAAGTCTGCACCCCTCGCGATCCTCTCTGAGCAGCTGGCAGTTTGTGTGCTGAAGGGTGGGCTAGCGCCCGTCCCCTGAGCAGAGCAGGGACGCGGCACAAGGGGGTCCAGCTCATGAGTCACAATGGTCTTCGCTGAAAGGACTGAATGGCGGCTGCTGCCACACACACACTTGGCAGTTGGCTTCTTCTAGTTGTGACTCTTAATGTCCATGCCATGTCTGGTAGGCCATAGCCTGCAGTAGACTGGCACCTCATCCAGTCCTGGTGACTGCCTTGTGCCCACTGCTGCTGGGATAGGTGGGTGGCGTTAGGATGAGCACACCGTCCCACCACCTTTATGACGCAGCGCCAGTCAACCCTGCTGAGCATTTCAGGGTTGCACAAGAAGGCTGGTGAGCATCAGGACAAAGCTGCAGCCCCATTAGCCTGACCACTGTGCCCGTGTTGTGCCCAGCTGCTCCTGGTTGCCATCTTGAAGTGTGCTGAGCTGCCACTGCTCTTGGCGACTCTTGTCAGTTGGCATCCACCCGAGTGTGTGGCGCACCTCACGGTTCTTCTTTGCTTTTCTAGTGAAGCCAAGTCCTCCATGCCACGTCCAAGCAGTGAAACACGAGAAGAACATCGAGATAACGTGGCAGGAACCCCTGGTCAAATATGGCATCAAGCAGCAGTTCATGGATTACGAAATCTGGAGCTCGTACGGCTACTTGAAGGTAAGGGGGCACTAGCCATCGGCCTTGGCACCGTGCTCATTTCATTTCATTTCACGGTCTGTGTGTTGAAAGTGGCACATCTGTGAAGTTTTGGGGGTTCATTTGTTTAACGTGCCCTTCAGAAGTTGTAGCGGTTGCCGTGGGCCCACGTGCCATTGGGTGGCCTTACGTGTGCCGAGCTTTGAGTGTCGGTGACAACTTTGTTCAGTTTGTGACCCTCGATTACAAAGAAACGCGCCTGTCTTTCTCTGAAGGCAGTTACAATGCTGCATGTGCCCAGTGATAGACGGGCATCTCCTCTGAAGTTGACTCCTGCTGGAGGGGTCTTTGCCCCCGGCGACACAGCAAGTGCATATTGTGAGGCCCTGCTCCAAACCTTTGACCTTCAGATTCTTGTGGCACACCCTGGCACTCTTCTGTGCCAGTCTGCCCTCCTGCTGATGTTCTCTTCATCTTTGCCCCCTGAATTTAGACCTGAGCCTTGCTTGACTGCCGTTACATTTTTCTGCATATGGACCCCCCAGTTTAAATCAGGGTATACCCGTGGCACTCTGTGGTTGAAGCCTGGCATGCAGTCCCAGTTGCAGATCATCTGCCTTGTCAGTGTTGGATGGCCGCCCAGGTGCCCCTTGGGTAGGCCCACCAGAGTGGGCAGGAGCCGTGGCAGAAGGGCACGGGTTCATCCGGATGGCTGACTGACGTTTGCAGATACCGCCGTCGGTGTGATTGCTTCATTGTGTGGCTTGGCGCCATGGGAGGTTGCACAGTGGCTTATGAGTGTCATTATCTGCGTATTTCGCTGGCGTCTTGCGTAAGTTGTGCCCTATCGACGCCATGTGCTGGGAGGCTTAACAGATAAGAGGGCTTGGAGGATGACATCTGCAAAAGAAGAGGAGAGAAGGGCCAGAGCCTCCATCTTGTTGTTTACTGTGAGTCGCCCATGTCGGTGGCACTCACGCCTGCCCATCTCGGGTGTTTCGTGTGGCACTCGCTGAACTCTGAAGACATTTGATCACAATATGTGCAAAAAAACAAAAGAGAATGAGGGGGGCGTCCAGTCGGGGACACGAGAAACGGGCATCAGACCTTGGCGACTCACCTGGTCTAATGGGGCTGTTGTTGTCAGTAGGGGGCACACCAGAGCTGCTGCCAAGGAGGAGACCACGCGATACCAGGGATGAGCACAGGGCGAGTCAACGTGCAAACACCCGAGGCCGTCCCCAGATGGGACATAGGCAAGTGCCATCAAAGACCCTCCATGGAGCTCCTCGTGTGAAGGTGCTGGCTTATTGAGGGGGCCTCGCACCCCCACCACCCTGTCTGGTCAAAATGGTGACATGCCCCTCAAACAAAGGTGGCATCACAGCACAAACAAAACTGACACCAAACGAGGAGCGCAGGGAAAGCGGCGGGGAGCTGAACGCTGGCAAGGACGACGGCCACAGTGGGGGTCCGAACGGGATGAGCCTCCCCTCCAAACATCACGCCTGGCCTGGCGAGGGTCCAGCAGAAGGTGGACAAGTGACCAGTGAGGGGACGGGACTCGCACAGCTGGGTGGCCTTCGCCGTTTCCTTTTCTTCCCCTTGGTCTGTGGCCACCTTGCTGTGTTTTTGGGGACTCTGGGTGGGATGGCCCGAGGGTCCTGTGCTCTCTGTTTGCTGACGCTGACCCCCTAATCCCAAACCGTCGTCTTTTTTTTTTTTTGCAGACGGTTTCTTCCCCCAAAACTTTGAGTCTCGTCATTCCAGTGGAGGACCTCAGACTGCCAGTGGCATTTCGGCTGCTCACTCGAGGAAATAAGGATTACCCATCCAGCGGGCACCCCAGTGAGTGGAGCCAATGGACTGCGACAATTTACTCGGGTAAGGAAAGCCTTGTCACCCTCGGGGTCACACATCGTGTCACAGGGCCACCCTCTTACCTGCTTGGCAGTTTTACTGTCATCTCTGCGTGGCACAGGGGGACAACTGCCCGTATTTGGTGACACAGTACAAGAGGCCCATTTGTGATTGGTCCGCCGGCGCCAGTCACGTCACGTGGTGGGGGTGCTTTGTGAGCTACTTGGGTGGGGGTAGGAGCCCCCTAACCGCATTTCTGTGTTCTTTTATTCCAGAGGAGGCCGAATCAGAGAAGTGGAAGCTGTGGGTCATCGGCGTGGGCCTGACGCTGGTCCTGGTGGTCTGCCTGACTGTCATCGTGATGTGCGTCAGGTAAGCTGCTGGCCTTTAGCTTCTTGTTTGTGGTCGGCCATCTTCTGGAGTCCCACGCCGCATCACTCGAGACCCCTGCGGCAGCTCCGCCTGTGCCCACCACGCTGCCCCTTGTAAACCTGCACCATTCTGGCTTTGTGCCACCCACAGGCTCTCCGTTTCCTCCTTTTGTGACACTTTGGGGGGCTCCATGGCTGCTTTGCCACGGTGGCTGTGAAAGGACATTCAGTGTAGAGGACCATCTTGGCAGGCACGACGAGGGTCCAGAGGCTTGGTGCCCAGGGGTTTGATTTTAATAACGGGGTGCGTTTGTGAACTGGCAGTCGAGGGTGACACCAAGGATATCATGGGTGGGCACACATAGCACCCTAGGCCCCCTCCTGCTGTTTTCTCTACATGAGGGGCACCCGGCAGGGCCAGCGAGCACGAGGGGCCCCAAGGATTTACGACGCACTTAGCGGTGAGAAGCGCGTTCGGCACGAGGGTTTGTTTCATTCTTTTGTTCTTTTCTTCCCCCCCCCCCTTATAGATTTGCAGTGATGGACAAAATGTTTCCACCCATCCCTGACCCCAGAGACAAGCTGGAGGCTTTGCTGGAGACCCCCAATGACCTGTCCAGAGTAAGTCTGTCTTACTGTATGGGCACTGCCCACTGGCCACCCTCGAGCCGTGACGTCTTCTAACGCGTCTTGTTTTCGGCAGGCTTGGCACATGAGCGTCGCCAGTGAAGCGGAGGTCAAAGTCTTGGTGGTCCAGTGAGTGTGCAAAGTGTCGACCAGGGGGTCCACAGAGAGGCAGCGTGGGATTGAGCCCCCCTGTTTGGGCAGCTATGTGCTTGACTTTGCTGGATTTGCACCGCAGGTTCATCGGCGCCCCCTGTGGACCGTGTACTTCGTGCCTTCGCACCCCCCCATGTCACTGGCTGCCCTGAAGATCAGACAGGAAAGGTGCCACGCTACACTATGCCAGAGGGCAGAAAGCACCCGGTGAGGCTGCACATCCCCATCTCGGCAGGGTGGTCCCACACCTGGCTATCGAGGGGCCGTGCTCTTCAAGTCCGTTTCCCCGCGACTGACTGCGGCCACTGGGAGCACTTTAGGTGGCACGCCGGTGACATTCTTAAAGTGCAGCAGCCGAAGAGCCCAACGTGCCCATGGCTTTCACATTCAGGGGGTCTTGCCAGTGTCTCGGTGGGCCTTCAACGCTCTGCCGTGGCGCCTTTCCTGTCTTTTTATGGCTTGGCTGCTCTCCTGACTTTGTTAGCCCGCTGAATGCCCAGACCGCCACTGACTTGGCCCTTCATTGTGTGTGTGTTCACTGGGGCGCCCTCTGGTGCCTGTGGCGTGGCAAAGTTGCACATGGCATGACTTCTCTGTGTGACTTTTTTTTCTTTTTTTGTATAAATGTGAACGCTGCAGCTCAATAAATGGATGGCACGGCCTGAATTGCTGTCGTCCGCAGTTATGCCAGGGTCTGCCAGCTCTCCTCATTGATCTTGTTGCAGAGATGCCCAGCGGGCGGCCGTGGCAGGGGGGCCGAAGCAATTGTCACATCTGAGTGCGGCTTTGACGCATCCAGTCTTGGGAGGGGGTACTCATCTTGTAATTAAAAGCCAACGAAGGATGCCAACTGCTGGATGCCTCTGGACACTTTGTCATGGCCCCTGCCCCACTCTGCACATTTGTCCGATGCCCATTTTTGAAGTGGTCTGGTTCTTTTTTGGTTGCCTCCAGGGCCGGGCAGCAGAACACCAGTGAAGTCCTAATGGGTCCTCTCGTGGACTAGAGGAGAGTCAGGGTGCCCATGTCTCCCACTGGCACTGCCCACCTCACTCCTCACCTGCCTTGTCCTACTTCTTTTCAGATCAATTCTTTTTATTCCTCCACTGGGACAGTGTGACCTTGTATGAGCGACTCTGTCATCGTCATCGACGGTGGCCACCCAGGGGAGCCACGCCACTTCTGGGGGGGCTCCAGCACAACTCAACAAGCTCGACTTTTTCGAGGGTCTCTGCTGGCAGCCTCTCTGATGGGGCTCGGTGCCATCTCTGCCTCCCGCGATGGCGTTTTGAGCCAGGTGGTGGGCACCAATAAAACGAGAATGACGGTAGCTAACAGTAAGCAAGTAGCCAATGAGCTGAAGCGAGGGAGCGAGCGAGCGAGGGTTTCTAGAACGTTGCCAGCGCCCCAATCCCCTTGGTGCCCGGCTCAGCTGTTCGTCACGTGGGTGGCAGTCAGGTTTGTCGTGACGAGTGACATCCCACCTAAGGACTCCTCTCCAGTTCTCGTCCCCGTTGTGCTCCTTGCGGGTTTAAGATCTGACGTCTGAGTGGCGGTCCGCCCGGGTGGGCTCTGTTGCTAGTGGAGATGGCCAGTGCCAGGCCATGTGCCCAGGAAGGTACGGCTCCGGTCCTCGTCCCCCCCCCTCCCCTTTGGCCCCTTCGGTGCCGTCGCCTTACAAGAAACGACACGCTGAAGTACAAAGTCCTCCTATTTATTCAGTTCTCGATCATAAAAAGGCTTTACATTAAGAAGACGTCTCGTTATCAGAAAAAGTCGAAGTCACTCGCTACAGACTGGCGACTGCTGATGAACCCGAGGCCGGCCCTCGCCACCGTCACCCAAGTCAAAGGCCTGGCGAAGGACCAAGTCGAGTTTCATGCGCAGAAAGCTTCAGCTACAGAATGCGCCTCTCTTGAGACTTTTATGGGGGGGGGGGGCAAAAGGGGAGGATCCAAAGAAACCTACGGGACCACCAGGAGCCTCGGCCGAACTCTCAGAATCTCTGCATAGGTAGGGGCAGCAAAGCCAGCGTTCTCGAGGGGGGCACGAGAGGACAAGCTGGCGCTCCGCCGTGGCGTCGCCGGGCCACACCAGTTCAGGCTCCCGAGGGTCGAATGCAAAATGCCAGTGGCGAACTCGACGCCAACACCAGGAGGGCGGCCATCTTTGAGAACGTCAAGCGCGCCATTGGGGCACGGGGGGGGGGGGGGGGGGGGTGCTACACAATTTCTGAATGCCACCCCTGCCTAGAGCTGCTCTGCCCGGCCCCCCCCCCGTGTTTCCGTTATTTGAGTCTCTTCTTTTTACGTTTTAATAAGGCATTCCCCGTCCCCCGTTTGGGCGAGAAAAGAGCAGACCGCCATTGAAACGTTACACAAAACGAGAGCCCCGGTGGCACCGCGCGAGCCCTGGCCTGCAGCTCGGCCGCCCCTCTCGTTTCTACCACGGGGGCCGCGTGCTGCCGTCAGTCACACAAACCCAATCAGATGAGAAGTGCCAACGCGCCTCGGTGGCGGACGTGGAGGAATCTATAAAAAGCTAAACATGTCGTACAAAATCTGCATATAAGAACATTTAGGAAAGCCGCTTTGGTAACAACAGCCGGAGACGCAGCGGGGCATCTCGGGGGTCCGCCAGGAAACTGGAGGCGAGCCTCTGCAGGGTTTGGGTTTCGCTTTTCTTCTTGGAGAGGATTGGTTGGTTGGTTGTGTTTCGTTTCGTTTCGTTTCGTTTCTCTTTGTGTCTTCTAAATCCTAAACTTCATATCTATGGATAACTGGCACCGGCCGGCGTCCCACTCAGTGCTGGCATCCCGAGGAGTCCAGCGGAAAGTCCGAGCCGCGCTCTTCGTCATAACGTCGACCTGGCTGTGAAGGACAGCACGATTGTACTGAGGGCCGACAGGGTGGACACCTTCGACGCTGAGGCGACGGCATCTGAGCCTTAGAGAGAGGAAGACAAAGAGAGAGGAAGAACAACGTCAGACGGTGGGCCAATGACGACGATGACAAGGACGGTGGGCCCTCTGCTATGACAAACACACCCCAGAATGACCTAAAAGAGAGACCCCCCCCCCCTGCTGGCTCAAAGGACTTAATAACAAGAAGATGAAGACGAGGAGGAGGAGATGCCACACAAGTGTGTTGTCATCACTTCTGCCTTCATACTCCCCTCCTCCACCAGCAGGACCAGTTGGCGTCCCATAACCCTCAAGTTCGGTGGGCTTCTCTCAAAGTGAAGCAATTCTGGGGCACCTAAAGGACGTGTCACTTTGTGTCACTGAGCTCGTTCTGCTCGTCACCCTTCCACGTGAGCTGCCCAGCCATTTCAGCTCATGCCCAGTCACGTGACATCTACCGGGTGGTGACGACTGTCGGTCCCAAATAGGGGACAATCGTAAAACCAGCCTGATTCTTTACTTGGTTGATATTCAACTAACAAAGCAGAGAAATGGCGGAGAGGGGCCTTAAGAGTGGACGCCAGCTGCCCACTAATATGGGAGGACCACCTGGCTGAGCCCCACTGCGCTCCGTCACCTGCCTGGTGTCCTGTCATGTGATCCACGGTGGGTGACCCTGCCGTTGTCGACCCTCGGAGCTCTCTCTCCCACGACGGTGCCAATCCTGCCGACTACACCACAAGGTGATTTGTCGTGGAATCGGCTCACTGGACCCGCTGCAATGAGACGAAGCTCCGCTCAGGTGAGACCCCCGCTTGCTGTCGGCCACGGCGCTCTGGTGGTCTCAGTGTGTGCCCCTGCCACCGCTGTCATTCAGCAGTTTGAATTATAGCCAGCATTAGGACGGTTCCCTCACCATCCCGGTTGTGTCCTCGGAGGCGTCACAAACATGTGGCTGACACTCAGCAGATGTCTCCTACAGGGGGGCTACCGAGACTTCCCACTTAGGGGGGGGTCATTAGACCCCCCTCAACTAGACTGTTGGCACAGTGGGAGTGCCCATCCTGCCCTGGCACAGAACCCTTTGACCCTAGTGTGGTCACTGAAGGACGCAGTGTGGCTGTCTGAAGTGTCTGCCCCCTGGCCGCCATCTTGTGCCCCCACCCTTTCATTTAACTCCCGCTTCTGTGGCCCGGTGGTCTCGATGATTAGTGACCCCCAAGTAACGACTCACATCTCACCTCACAAGCCCCTCTTCAATTTCAGAACCTGCTCGATCTACCTGGGGGGCACCATGCCAGCTCCTAGTCTCAGTGGGAGACCACCTTGTAGTATGGGGGGGGGGGGGCACTATATGGCCCGACATCTACACAAAGCCCACTGGATGGTGACCTTTCACGGCTAACCCCTCACCCTCAAGCCCACCGTCCTGTCCTGGGTGGACCTTCAAAGAAGATGGCAGGGTACCTGAAGAGCCCGGGATTGTGATCTGCTTACTGCTGCTGCCATCGCCGCCGTCGCTCAGGGGTTTGATCTGAATGACGTACTCGTCGTCACTGGGCAGGGACAGCTCCACCGACGTCGTGTTGGTCTCGATGACGCTGGTGCTGCTCTGCTTGTTTCTTTTATATAAAACCTGAAAGCGAAAGGAAAACGTTTACAACACGCAACCCGACGGTCACTGGGGGGGCAGACTTAAAATCGGGGCTCTGCCCGCATCTACCGTTTCCTGGCCTGAAGTGCCCGGTGCCAAAGAAGAAGGGGTCAGCTGGTGTGATTTTAGATTTGTTACGAGGAGATTTAAGAACAGTACCCACAACGCTGAACTCGGGGGGGCCGCAGGAAACGTCCAGCAGACAAAATACGGCGGGTTTAGGCCAACCCCAGCTGTCTGTGGCAGCAGTCGCTGATACACTCTTCTTCATCATCATCATCATCACCGACATGATGCTCCCCTGTTTCCTAACCAAGTCTCTGCCCACCCACTCGAACCCGTTGGGTTTAAACGATGGGATCCTGCCACTCACACAACCAGCCTATGCCCAGGGGGCTGCCCCTCAAACACCTGGCCCCGCCCAGCAGTAGGGATGTCAGAGTGGCCCCGCCCACAAAGATGGTGGAATGGCAGAACATTTAAAGAGATGGCACACTACAGCCAAAGCTGACAGAATAATAAGCGTAATAACAAAGCAAAAGCGCGTCTGCAAGACAACGGCGGCAGGTGCCCTTTCAGGTGCCCAGCGTGGTCCCCGTGCCCTCCCAGTGACTGCGACGTTCCATCCAAACGCTTCCCACGTTCCTTAGCCCTGGATGTGCCGCCTCACACTCGTAATGAGTGAAAAG
This sequence comes from Polypterus bichir lapradei, assembly GCA_026402145.1. NCBI lineage: Eukaryota > Metazoa > Chordata > Cladistia > Polypteriformes > Polypteridae > Polypterus > Polypterus bichir. The sequence goes on along the minus strand of JANRMT010062840.1, from coordinate 57,931,124 downwards.
GCAGCCCACCTGGCGAGCCCGCTTGCCACCAGCGCCTTGGCACTCACTGATCCACTTGATGAACAACACAACTAATAACAAGGACGCCACTTCACAAGATGTGACCTTTGGTTCAGGGGAGCTGCTGCCACCGCGCCACGTCGACATGACAGCTTCGGCTTTTTTGTCCCTTAATGATGTCCTGCGTGGGCTGCCTGCCTGGCACATTAATTAAGGGCTCCGCGGTAATCAGGCCTCCAGATAATTAATCAGCGCCGGGGCTCCTGGCGGACACTTTTTGTTTTTCTTCTTTTTAAATTGCCTTTGAAAGTGCGGCATACGTGCCATTATCAGACGGTGGGCTTGAATGCCACAGCAGGAACCTGCTGCCCTCCGAAAGGTGAAGCAGAAGACCACTGGAATCCTCACAGGATGAGTGATGAATGGCACTCATTACGGCGGGGGGAGCCGATGGCACACCGCGCTCGCCTTGGCACCTGGCAGCACCCTCAGGTGACTAGGGGGCCAGCAGGACGAGGTGGGGGTGCAAACGGCAGGAGGTCAGCGCATCACAGTTATGTGGCCACCGGAGGGCGAAACAGTGAGAGGGGGCACAGGAAAGCCAGAAGCAGAATGGCACCCCCATACCCCGAATGGGTATTAAACCCCGTGTTTTACAAACCGAAGAGCCGCAGCTGTTTGTCACCTCCTGTCACCATCATCAGTGTGACAAACATGCGTGAAAGCTGGCACCTGTCTCCATCTTGATGTCTGCTCCTCTTGGCATGCCAGCTCTCCGACTTTGTGCCCCCGGTGGATTCCTTCCCTCCTGACCAGAGCGGCCGTTTTTAATGCGTCTCGGCTTCAGTGCCCGTGTCACCCAGATAAAGGGCACAAGTCTCGTGTGACTGGCATGAAGCACCTGCGAGAGGTCAACAAACAGGAGTGCCAGTCTGGCTTCTTAAGGACGTCAAATTCGATTTTTGCTCTTTGATTGTTAAACTGATTCTCCTGAATGACTTCTGTCCTTGTTAGGTTTTGTCATTTAATGAAAGCCCCCCCGCTGCTTTAACACGAGGGTAAAAAGGGCAGCAGACTAATGGAGCGTGGGGGTCCGTCTGGCAGCAGTTCGCAAACACGGACGGGGTACTTGAGCTGCCTTCATGGCACCGCGGTGACCGTCTTCAATAAACGTATCCCCCTCATCCTTAAAGGGCACCAAGACAAAGTTCACCGGGGCAGGAGGGCAGTTCAAAATACGTGAGGAGAGTGGGCAAAGCGAGTTCACGAAGGCAGAGGTGCCATCAAACAAAGGGGCATTTCATTGCCCACTCGTGTGACATGTCCTTCTAAACTCAGCCGCTTGTCATGCGCCGTTACACAGCTTTCGGGATTTGAGCGATCGCGTCGAGAGGACGCGCAAAACGAGCCCCGCGACTGGAAGGGCAGTTGGCATCGCGATGAGGTGCCCTGAATCTGGCGGTGTGTCAGTGCGGGGGCGCCTTAGGGACACGTTGAGGCACATCGTGGAGAGGAGCTACGGCTCGAACACCGCCGTGAACGCCACAGAATGGCCTGCAAAATGACCTGCGTCTTACAATTGGGTGGGTTTGAAGGGGCGCATGCGCAGTCGCTGTAGTGGCTCGAGCCCCCACTTGAGAGCAGCACCTGAGCCCCCACAGGACAAAACACAACGCTAAAAAGAACTGAGAACAAAACGTTAAATGGTATCATCATCCATCCTGCTATATCTTAACTAGAGGGTCACGGGGGTCTGCTGGAGCCAACACAGGGCACAGTGAAATACGAAGTCGCTCAATGTCGCCGTAGCAGAAATGAGAAAAAAAAAAATCATTAATGACGTCAGGAACGATAGCAGGTGCAACGTCACAAAAACGAGTGACATTTTTGCCGTCTGGTGGCTTTGGAGGGGCTCTACCAGGCACATGCGCAGGAGGTCCCTTGTGACGCCCCCCCCCCCCACCAGGTATGTGCGGTGGCTTTGCTGCTTCTTCATTCGCAACTAGGGGTGGGGTTAGTGTGGGGTGCTGCGATGTGGGGCGAGCCAGCATCTGACCTCGTGATCTCCGCCGCTGGGTCAGCCTGGCGCCCATGTCGCCCATCCCTGAATCGGCCCACGAGATGAAGCGTGAAGTGTCGTACCTTGTAGCCGGTCACCTCCGATTCGTTCTCCAGGGCCTTCACCTGGTCCCAGTTCAGGATGATCTTGGAGTCCGACGTGTTCCACACGATCTTCAAAGGGGGCTGGCTTGGGGCTGCAAAAGAACACACGACGTGCTGCATGAGAGCCTCGTATCTAAAAGCCCCGCATGATGGCAGAGCAGAAGTCACCTGGGCAGGTGCACCTGTGCGACCCCCGCCCCCCAACCCGTTTCTATGCCTTCACATTTTCTGCGCCGATACTGATCACCGCCACATAGGGGCGCTGTGTCACTTGCAATAGCACCCGATCAATACCGTGGAAGATCGAAAGGTTTTAATGGAGGACTTCGAGCTGCCCTTTAAATTAAAGAGACATCCGTCCGCAGCACCCGCTAATTCCACCTCATCAAAAAGACATCTGACCGGGCTGCAAAGGGCAGCCGAAAAAAACTGCGGCTGGTGCGGCGAAGTGTGCTGGGAATGGCGCTATACAAATCCGCTGACTAGTGCGACGTGGCGCAGGGCTCAAGGCGCCGCACCCCGAGGGTACCAGTTCAGTGGGTCTGTCTGCGGCCTTGTGTGACTAACCGGGTTTGGATTGCCTGTGTGTGTCCTCCCTGAAAACAGCGGGGCGGACCCTTAGACTGCGTTAAAGTGCAGAACTGTGATGGCCGCACGGTGGCGCAGTGCTTGCCTCGCAGTCAGTCAGGCGTCCCGGGTGCTCGCTGTGTGGACTTTGCAAGTTCTCCCCGTGTCCTCCTACAGTCCAAAGTCCTGCACATTAGGTGGACTGGCCCGTGTGTGTCTGTCTGTGTGTGTGTGTGTATGTTGGCATCCTCTCCAGCTGTTGATGCTGCCATGTGCCCGATGTTGCCTGGCAAGGCCCCAGCTGCCCCCTAAGCTTGCTCAGGAACAAGCAGGGTTAAAAATGGTGGGACGCGCTCGCCGGCCATCACGAATTAATCGGCTTAGCAGTTGGGGACGCACCGCTAACACAGCAGTTGGTCTTCAGACTGGAATGGCGGGGCCGCCGAGGAAGTCCTTCAGGCGTGCAGCGCTGGATGCCCCCCAACCCACCCCCGGCCCCGGACTGCACTTTCCTCCGGCCGTACTTTGATGGCTGGGCCACATTGCGCCACGAAGCGCTGACGTTTGTGACGCGGTGACTCATAAAAGGCCACGTGTAAAAATCGATCAATCGCCACGCAGCACACCCTCATATCTCACTGCTTTCCCTGCGAATCCTCTCTTTCATATCTGAGTAGTTTTCATTTCAAAAATGTCATCAACACAAAACGAAACCAAAAAACAGCAGCAGCCGCAGCCCCTCCTGCCAACCTCACCGACCACTGGAGACGCAGAGCCCAAAACGCCTGATCGGCGGGCCAGTCCGCATTCCAACACAGGCGACGGGTTTAGTAAGAAAGAAAAAGAAGAACATCATTCGTCAAAGTCGTGATGACAAGCTGCCCCGTTACAACACGAGTGCCCGGCCATCCCCAGGGCCTCCATCACCAAGGTGCCAGTGACGTCAGTGGTCCTCGGGGCCCACTTTAGTCTCGTCCGGTGGAAAGGCGAAGTCCAGCGAGCAGATGGCGTGATGTGATGTGCCGTGCCGTGCCGTGCCAGCTGGCTCTTCTCCCTCACGAGTCTGCCACTTACTGTATCCGGGCTCCTGTAGAGCGCGAGTCGTGGCGCAGCAGTTCGCTTTTCCTCGTTTCCCTCCTATGCGCACGTTTAGCAGCTGCCGTGCTGTGTCGAGAAACGCACGAGACCACCAAAGCCCCAAACCGCACGTTAATGTCGGGGGTCACCCATGTCGAGGCGACTCGTTTCAATGTTTACTGCAGGGGGCGACTTTCGCAAAACGTCTCAATCAAAGCTCCTTATCGTCACCTCTCCATCTGGCCGTCCATTTACTTAACCTGCTCGCCCACCTAATTAAGACCCCCATGGAGTGATGCTTCGGTCAGCACTGACTGATGATGATGATGATGATAAGGAGGGCACTGTCGCACCTCACTGAAGTTCCAGCTCTTCACCTCCAAGTGGACCCTCCTGCCCGCCCCAGCTCTTTAAACTCAGTTAATTGGGGGGCTATCTGTGACCGCAGACCCTTCCTTCAAAGGCACCCCGTGTCCTGTCCCGGTTTTCCTGCTCCTCCACTTTCCGCAGGCGCCTTTGTCCTTCGCTCCGTCCTTGACTTGACTTTGCTGCCTGGACTCCCTTCTGTTCTCGTTCTGCTTCGGTGGTCTCGGGGGCTGCCTGCCTGTCCGCCTGCTCTTGTTTCTCTTCTCCTCTCCTCGATGACCTGATCTTTGGCTTTACTGCTTCACGGAGTCTGCAGGATCACTGACTGGCAATCAAGAAGTGCCCATATGGGTGAGGTGCGCCATGGCACCAGCAGGAGGCGCTGTGCATAGCTCGTGGCAGGAGTCTGGGGTATCGCTGTTAATGGAGGGGCAAACACTGCGACACCCCCCCCCCCCCCGGGTCCGTTGGAGGCTGTGATTTGTGTAATTTGGCCCAGTATGGCGCCTTTACTTTCATATGCTCTCTTCACCCATTTTGACTAATTTTGTATTTTCATTTTTTCTAATAAACGTCATCCATTTCTTACTGCTTAAGAATGTACGTGCCCACGTTTGCCACCAAGGCGTGTCATGGCGCCACCTTAGGTGACAACACACAGAACACCAAAAGACACAGAGAACAGGAAGTGACCAAAGGAGCAGACAACCAAAGACACATCTGCTCCGCCACAGCCAGCAGCCCCGTGACTCCGCCCACAGCCCTTCCTTCAAGGTTTACGTTCGCTGTGGCCCCGCCTCCGGGCATTCAGCGCCTCCTCCAGCAGCTCAGCCACTCCCCTCCCCTCATCAATTCCTGTAGTTTTAACTGAGGCTCCACCCCAGGACCTGCTCTTTAGGTTTCATTTTAACTGTGGCTCCGCCTCCAGCCCCGCCAGTCACAGTCCTATCTGAATTTATAATTTGTGAAAGAGGGTCTTTGTTGTTATTTGGGTGGTCCTTCCATTAGGGGGACATTTAATGAAAGAGTCTGGAGCTGAGATGGCGCCTGTCTGTGCCCTTTGGCCCCAATGTGGCCCTGCCCACCTGCTCACCACTCTGTTGGCTGACAAGAAGGCTCTGTCACAGCACCATTACTTAAGCGTCACCGCTGACCCCCTGAATACCCACGTCCTCAGGTGCTCTTCTCGCTGCCCATTTGTTTTTATGTCACCATCACGTGGTCTAAAAATGTCACAGAACAAGGGGACAGCGGGCCAAAGTCCCGAGACGGCCGGAGTTCCACCCCGGTGGCCATCTGTCCTTTTTATGAGCCACTTAGACGTGTCGGGGTCACCGTGCGCTGGTAGCTGGGGGAAGCCCCGACTTCATCACAGTGGGTGACATGTGGGCAATGCCCAGTCCGGCTTTCGGGGTGCCCTACTAAGCGCTCTGCCACCCTGCTTTGACAACGGAACGTTCAAACGATTCTTCAGCGTGACCTCCACGAGCCGCCAGCAGCCCGCTCTCCTTACAGTTCGATGCTCAGTCCCAAAGGGTTCAAGCTTCCCAGCATGCACTTGGGCCCGGCGAGCAATTCCGCAGATAGAGATCTGTGCAGCTGTGCCATGGCGGCTAATAAAAGCCCCCCCCCCCCCCCTCCTTTATTAATTCCGCCGGCCCGTCTGCAGCTGTGGCGCTGTTTATTATTTTAGCAAATGGCGCAATTATCTGCTCGGGTAAATATGCGCTGGCGAGATAAGGGCGAGGGGAGCGGATTTGACTCCTTTGATTTCGGTCACAGGCGCGATATCATCAACTCTGCGCTCGTCCGATAGCGGAAATCAATGGCCACTTCACAGGCCGGCGTCTGAAGGGCGCTATATGACGTGGAGAGGGAACGACGGAGCCGCCGCAAGAGAGGAAGACGAGCGACTGTCCACAAGGCACTTAAGGAAGATTACGGGGGTCTGGACGAGAAAGGCGCTATATGGGGGCGGATATATGGGGACGTTCATGTCATAGTTCGGCCAGGCCTTGTGTTTTGAGGGTGGAGCTCCATGACATCACTGCGGAAGGACCGCCCACAGCCTTAACATGGGGGCCGTTGGGGGCCTTTGGGGGCTGCTGGAGTTTCCTGGTTCACTTTTTGAGTAAACCCCCCCCCCCCCCCCCGTTGTGCACACGCCATTAGTTCTTCAGCCCGTTTCGAGAAGATGAAGAAGACGATGAAAAGCACCATCCAATGAAGCAAAGCCAGTGCCAACGCTTCCAGACTGCCCCCCAAACACAGACATGGGGTCGGCTCGTTACTTCGACCCCATCGCACATCAATCATCTCGCCGGTGGCATTGGGTATGACGCCCAAGTGATTATTTCTGGACTGTGTCACCTCGCTGAGCTTGGCACGTTGTCTGCGTTTGCCCTTTTTATTCACTTCTCCACATGTAACAGATATTCTGGAGCTGCAGACCACCATTTTATTCCATTCATGCCACACGTGCTCCCTTTGCCCGTATTAACATAACGACAGCGAGGGTCTCTGCTCACGAAGCGCCCCTCCGCTGTGCCCATCAGGTGCCCTGCCACCCAAGCTCGGACCACTTACGGGGCTTCTTGGTGGTGGCGTTGACCGTCACGCTGGGCGGCCCCACGCCGGCGCTGTTGTATGCCCGCACCGTGATGTGGTACAGCGTGCTGCCCTTCAGCCCCTTAATGACGGCCACCGTTTTGTTCCCCACGGTTCTTCCGATGCTCGCCGTCTCTTCTTTGCCATCCTGACTCCAGTATCTCAGCTGGGAAAGAAGAAGAAGAAAGAAAATCAGGAAAAGGGGTGAAGTTGGCAAAATCTCCTGGAAAAACACAAGGCTCCCCTCCGGCGTCTTATCGCAGACCTCTGGGACCCCAGATAGCAGGACGCCGAGTTACTCCTTGAGGGCCGGCATTGGAGCTTCACTTGGATTGTATGAAGTGACTTGTTGAAGTGTAGGACAAAGTGGGCACTGCCCAATCTGCCAGGCACTTAGTGGCACAACAGGAACATCCCAACCTGCTCCACCGATGGCAGCTCAGACAAAGGGGCACCCAGAGGAGCATTCACTGCAGGCTGGCAGGCACAAACTGAACGGCATCTGCTTGCTCAGGGGCTGGTGGGGGGCAGCAATGTGGTGCCAACTGGGGGCCTGGCAGCTGGGCTCAGGCAACAGTGAAAGGTAATCGTCGTCGGGGCCCATGCCAGCTGTCGTGAGCTACATCTGCTCAGTGGCCATAAGGGGACAGAGACCAGGGGGCCTGCCTGTGCACTGCCCACCCTGATGGGTCGTCTGGTCCTTCAGGCCCCCCCCACCATGCTAATCCCTGACTTCACTCCTGCCTGGGGAGTTCAAGATGAGCCAATGGCCTTTGGGCCAGAAGCCCCTTAGAGGAGACTGGAGGGGACGTCAGGTGGACTCCTGGGATTGTCGGACCACCACAGCCCCGTGGGCAGGAGTGGAGATGGAGGGAAGGTCAAAGGACCAAGCAGCGGGTATGGAAAGGGAGGCCATCGGGCCAAAAAACAGGCGGGCAGGCAGAGAGGGCGACTCCCGTCAGGGCGGGCACAGAGGGCAGCGGCTTTGCTGTTTTCCCCTCGTGGTCTGTGCTTTGCTGCCCCTGTTTTCCATCATTTTGGGCCAGGAGTCTGCACAGGAGGGTCCCCCATTATGGCGGCCGTAACAGAAGTGTGTCACGAGAGGGCCCAGTGTGTGCCCACCCAAACACAGAGGTACCAGCTGTCTCTGTCGACCCCCTGGGTCAGATACGTGACCCCAGAAGAGCCACACAGGCGTTCAATCAGAGTCGAGTAAATGCAAACGACGGCCAAAAATGGGATCATCCGCTTAATTTGCCCTCCATTCTTACCACACAATGAGTGGGCACTTAATAGAAACTTCTGGAAGTTGGCAGCGGCCTCCAAAGGTCACTCTCACTACCTCCTGGTATAAAAGGCGGTTGGGTGCTGAAGCAGCCCACTAGTAACATTTCACCCTGCCAGGAAATTGAGGGCACTGACCTTGGCGTGGCGAGTTAAACTTAACGAGATTCACATCATTAAGAAATTTAAGACCACCGGACGGGCACACAAGTAACATGGGAAGGAAGTGGCGGCCAAGACACAAGCCCACCAGCAAACTACAGGGGGTGAGGACGAGGGGGGCTGCACACTGTCTGCCAGCAGGTGGGCTCAGGAAGTCACTTCATGCCATTTTGTACAGTGCCCCCCCCCCCACACTGACAAGTTCAATGCCAGTGTGCCCACGTGTGTGCGTGTAGGGAGCCTTCATGTCCACGAGCTTCTCAACGAACACAACACCATAGGGGGCCAGAGCCCATCATGGCAGGGGCGGTGGTCCCACAAACGCGCACACACACACACACACACACACACACACACACACAGGCCCTCTGAGGACTTTCAGGCACCCGATGTTCTTGGGGGTAAAACTGGCACATGTCTGAACAAGCGGGTATGGAATGTGAGTGGCCAACTGGACCTGAGCACCTCAGCTGAGCCTCAGTCGACCCACAAGCCAGGTGCCAGTCCTGCCACCACTGGCATTGCCGTGAAATGACTAAAGGACCAGGAGATGGCACAGTGCTGGTGAAGCCAGAAGGGCACACAGTTGGGCACTGAAGCCAAATGAGAATCAAAAACCAAACTGGCAAAGCAGAAGCCGCATTTGTCCTGGGCGCACCTCACCGCTCGCAGATGTCGAGTTCCCAGCAATGGTGCCTGGCATGTTGTGCCACCGTAGGCGGCTCAGCAGAGACAGCAATGGATCAGAGGACCAAGGCCAAGCGGCGGGTCCAAGTAGGCATGTCAAACAAGTCAGAAGATGGTGGGCATGGCACAGCAACTGGGGGCATTTGGGTTTGAGAAAGTAATTTATGGGGTGCACCCCCGTGTTGTTTACTGTGCTATGGGTGGCTGGCAGTGAGCGTCTCCCCTCCCCCCCCACGCAGTTTTACTGTCACTCGTCCGCAGTGAGGGTCACGTTTTGATAGCGAAGTTTCATCACAATCGTCACAAGCCACGCCCCCTCTGGCCTCAACGTGCCCCTCGACTGAAAGTCGCGTCACTTGTTGGACCCACGGCGCCCTCAAGCATCACGACTTACACGTTAATACGAACGTCACCAAAGTTATCAACTCAGGCCATCAAAGGGGGTGTCTGATGAAGCCCCCCGCCCCGTCTTGTCCCTTGGACGTGTCCCGCCGCTCACCTCATAGCCTAAGACCCTCCGCTTGCTGGTGTTCCCGGAGACCGGACGCCAGGAGACTTCGATTTCTGAGGCAGAAAGACTGCGAGCTCGGATTTTAGTTGGCGCTCTGGCGGGTTCTGGAAAAGAAGAATAAAAAATCAACACCCAAAGTTTGACGAGAAGCCCCTCATTTACATTCATAACCTAAATCAGAACTGGGAATACGAGGGGCACATTAAAAGCAGACCCTCCACTCGGGGCTTCTCACCGTCTTGGGCTCCCCCATTAAACACGCTTACTTAGCAGGGTGGCACTGGGCACGCCACAGACTCGGCCACTGGCAGGACCAACAGAGCACCAAAGGGGGAACATGCCAGCCTCACACACAGCGCAACTGGGCACAGAATCTGAACTCGGGTTCCTCAAGTGCTAACCAGTGGGTCGCCATGCCAGCCTAATTCAAAGGCATTTGCACAGCACACCCTTTAATGCCCGATAATGTAACGGCTCAGCCAGGTGGGCCAGCTGCTTCTCCCATTCTGGGGGTTTCGACACCAAACTTCATACGTCACCTTGTATGAGGGACAGTACCCCCAACTCTAGGCCCGTGTCACAGAGTAAAGAGGGCATTGCGGTGGCACAGTGGTTGGTGTTGCCAACTCCGGGGCTCCAGGCTTCAGTCCTTCACCAAGATGTTGTCTGCAGGTCTTCATGGTTTCCAGCCATTCCACCAACCCCCCCTGACGCTGGCACAGGATGCCACACCAGCCTGCAGCACAGAGCTCATATAGCGCCATGCGTAGTATGCAGGTGTCTCGGGCACACAGCCCCCTTGTGGCACAGAGACTCCTGTTTAATCCCACATGGGGGCAGCATGGGGTGGTCACCAGGAGGCACCTGAAAGGGAGCAAGTCTTCATTTTGAGTTTCCATGGCATGTTGGTCACCGATGTCCTGATGTGGCCCACCTGCTCCTCATGCTACATCTCCCTAACGGTCTGGCCAATCAAGCCGGACCCTCAGAAGGTCTCTTAATGCCTAGGGCCCTGACCAATACCCTGGTGTCCACTCCAGAGGGGGGCAACGCGCTGCGTGTTAGGCGGACGCACTAGCAGGAACTTCACTGGCCCGCGTGACGACACGATGGCACAATGAGGTGCAGGACGGACCACTCCAGAGACCACCACGGCCCCCTGCCAAGTGTGCCCGCTACGAGAGCTCTTAAGCAGCACTCACCCTCCTCCGCCGAGTAGATGGTGACCGAGGGGCCGAAGTGGCCTTCGCCCTTATTGTTGTACACCCCGACCTTCACCTCGTACGGGGAGAACGGCGGGATGCTCTCGTTCTTGTAGACGTATCTGGAGGCGTCCGCCGACGTCACCGCGGCCTGCATCCAGCTGGTCGAGCCCAGGGGGCGAAAGGCCACCACGTAGCCGAATCCTGGCCCGGCCTGTAGCTCTTCAGGAACAGGCTGCCAAAAAAAAAAAAGAAACCAAGCGTGACCCAGAGTCCCACACCAGGCGGGCACAGCCTCCATTACGGCCGAGCACTCAGCGCCTTAAATATTTATAAAGCTAACGATGGCTTTCATTACACCCGAGCGGGATAAAAGGGTCATTCGTCCCTTGACAGGAGGACAACAAGTAGGTCTGCAATGGCCACTACAGAACACAACTCAACAGCCCCGGATGACCCGCAGAGTCCAACGCAGGGTCACCCATCCTGGCAGCATCAAGGAAAGGCAGGAAAGAACCCTGGGTGGGGTGCCAGTCCAGCACCTGCGCACAGAGCCACTCGCTGCCAGGCAAGTGAAGATCCAGGGAGTACATGTCAGCTGCACCCAGACAACGACATCATACCCCAAGGACAGAATGGGGGCACTGGGGGGATCCGAGTGACTCCACTAAGATCAAAGTGCACCACAGTTATGGAAAAGAAGGAGAAGAGCAGTCAGCACCAATATGGTGGAATCCCAGGAGGAAACAACAAAGGCGGACCACCAGGGAGGTGAACTTCCAGACAGATTTCCATAAGGTCCCACATGAGGGAGAACAGAGGGCACAGTGTGTAGAGGGGCACACAACGGCAACAGAAAGGGGGCACGGAGAGGGGGGGGGGCTTCAGAATGAGGCGTCCATCAGCTCCAGTGGTGGGCCGCTGCTCTTTTTAAAACACAAGGAATGTCAGGGTCCTCAAGCGGGTCAAGTCTGAGCAGCCCACTACACCAGGAGGGAGGGCAGACAATTGTCAGAGGGGCACCTGGAGAGCACACCGGCTCGGGCAAACTGACGCCCAGAAAGCACAAATGGGCAGTGAGAGAACTTCATCTCCCAGCAAGCTTTATGGGGCTGGGGGGTGGGGGTGGGCCCTTAACAGTGACTGACAGGTGGCCCCGCCTCTTGGGATCCACCCACAAAATATGAGGAAGACGACGGCACACATTCACACGCATAGAAAGTGGGGGGAAAAAAAAGGAAAAATCAAACAAAATGAAACAAAATGAAGATACCACCAGGTCACGGGCAGCCTCCTGTGGTGTGACATGGGCACATGTCCGAGGGGCAGAGGGATCGTGTGCTCACATTGTGACCCGTGTTTAAAATGGCCGCCTTGTCTGTCCGTGCGTTGGGTCACCCGTCAGGTCTGAAGGCTTTTGTGTCGTCTGTGTGGGATGGCACCGGTGGTGGAGACAACAATGGGCACAATGTCCATTCTCCACGAGTGGCACATGGACTTGCACAGCTGATTTGTGTGTCACTTATCTGCTCTGTCGGCGACAGGTGACACTGTGCAGTCCTCCTAATATGACGTGTGTGTGTGTGTGTGTGCCTCCCAGTTTTTGTTGCAGTGCCAGTTCTTGGCGACTGCTATCTATGGTGCCAGTGCATGGCGGCTGTCTGGTCAGGAGCCCACAGCCTGTTGTGATGCATCGGGCGGTGTTTTGTCCCTTGTGGCCGTATGTGGATGTCCTGTCCAGATTTTCGTGTTCACCACTTGATGCCCTTCTGTCTCAACGCCCGTCACCAGGGCTTACATATACAGCCCTCGATGGGCAACCTAAGGGTCCCAAGGACTGGGCTGTGGCACCCTGCATGTTCTCCTTGTGCTTGTCAGGCCACAGCCCCTCGGTGCCCCCAGAGTGGCATCCCAATTTCTGGGATAATCAAGTGCCTGGCAGACTGACCAGCCTCTGGATGCCCCCTTGACATGTCAGCAGGTGGGCCCCCCACCCAGGTAATTCGAGTCAGACTATTAATTAAGGAGGCTCTTTGCCATCACGCTGGAGGTCACACGTCATTGTCACCACCTCGCCAGCTCTGAGGCGGTGCCCACAAGTCTTATCAGATGAGGCCTGTTCTGACTTGGGGAGGGGGGCCGCGGGTTTAATCGGACCCTCCAATTAGCTGACGGTGTTCTGCTGATTCACAAGGGACTTCACTGAAATTAAAACTTGAGGTGCCACTCTGAAGGCTCTTCATCTCTGGGCCAACGGGACTCAACTAATGAAGCGGAGGCGAGAACAAGAACTGAACGAAATGGCCAGCGGGAGTGAACTGGGAAAAAGGAGGAGGACAGGAAGAAGAAGAGGAAGAAGAGCAGTGGCACTGGTGGCAGCGCCAGCGTGGTCAGCCTACCTCCCAGGTGATTACCAGCTCAGACCGGCTCCCTCCGCCTCCGCTCACGTTGGATGGCGTCACCTTTGGAACTGGAAGAAGAAAACAAAAGGCAGTTTTAGCGACTGAGGAGTGCCAGGCGGCCAGTCAAATGGGCATGCAGGATGGCACAAGGAGTGGCCTTACAATGTGCCCATCATCACACTTATTTGGGGACTGAGAGGCATGCTGTGAATGTAAGGATGGGGGGACTTGCACTTTGAAAAGAGATCTGCTCTAGGGCGAAACACTAATGCAACAGCAGGGGGCGCCCTCCTGGCATCTCGCCACACCGTGTGCCACTGCTACAGCACTGGGAGTTCAAATCAGGGACATCATCCGGCTGCTTCTTTGGGCAGGCATTTTACCCCCAACCCCCCCCCCCCCTCCCATTCTGTCTGGTAGGGTGGCTCTCCCACCACTGAGCCCCCCGACCCAAACCCCAAAATCACTTCCAGGCTCAGCTGGGGCCTTCCTTTTGGCTACAGACACATGCCCCCTAGTGGCCCCAGGAGTCACTGCTCCTTCAGTACCCATAAGAGGGGCACAACTGCAATGCGAGCCCCCTACTCCCTGCCTCAATTAAAAGGGTACCCAGTCTGGCACTGTGGGCTGGCACTGTCTTATTGTTACTGTTATTATTATTGTGTGCCCACTCTTGGATGCCAGATGGCATTCTGCCCCTTCTCCTGCCATTTGTGGCCCCACTCATCAGTCCAGGATTAGACAGGCTTAGCTGCCCCCTAGTGTTCCTACAGAATATCAGCATCTTCAGCTCTGCATGCCCACCCTGCAGTCACCTTGGGGACATGTGACACTGCCCCCTGCTGGTGCACCACTTCTTACAGTGGCATACAGGCTGGCAAAGTGGGCTTTTTTCTCTTTCCCCACTCCATCCCATCCCTAACTATTTTCTCCCCGGTGCCAGCTTTGCAGTCCTAGATGAAATCTGTCGGCCCACCACAGTAAACTGCTTTTGTCCACCTCATTTACAGGACACCCAGGATGGTGGGCATTCCACCCCATTAAAGGGTCCAATCTGCTTGGGCTAAAAGCGGGCAGCAGTTTGTCAACAGGGGACACAAATTCAAATTCTACAAAAGGAAGCAGGGCAAGGGGATGTTGAGTAGGCCACAACAACGGGCAACCCATGGCGCAAGACTTCAAGGATTTCAATGACATACGTGAGGACAGTGGTGCAAATGAGCTGCATAAGACTGGCATCAGGTCTGCCGTGGCGTCGACATAATTAAACTGAAGTCATGATGCCACACAAATGACCTGCATTGGCAGGGGGCTGAGAGCACAGCGATGCCCCTGGGCCCTTAACAATCACCAGGACTGGATTAAGTGGATTTGAGGGTGGCATCTTAGTGATGTGCAGGCCGTGCTGGTTATTCTTAATCAAACGCTCGTTCTCATCCACATTATATTCAAATTAAGAATTTAAGGTCACAAGGGAGACGCCCGCCCTGCACAAGGTGCCAGTCCGTCTGCCCGCTCCTCCTCTGGTGCTCTGCATGGTGCTGACACAGCCAGTTCAAATGTAGAGCCAAGTCATCTGAGACCCTTTAGACAGCCAAACGGGCCCAGGGGGTGGCAGAGCCAGTCACCCGTTCAGGTCACCCTGGACACAGAGGGGTCACCACCGGTGGACGGAGCATTCAGCCATGAAGGCCACGGAGGTCCGAGGGGGAATGAATGCCATCAAGTGTGCCAATGTCAGGAAATCTGAGCTCTGACCAAAAACTCACTGACCACCCGAGGGGCCGTCACCTGTGATATAGCGCCTTTCATGTGTGTCTGTCAGTTTGGGGGGTACCGCAGATGTGCTTGGAGGTGTCATCACAGAGGGGCCCAGGACTGTGGAGAGCAACCAGCTAGCCTGGGTCACCATGATGACGATGACGGTGAAGACGAGTGTCTGTCTGTCTGTCGGTGACATGTTGTTGTGTGTGTCATATAGCGCCTGTCTTTCGATTTATTTTTTAGTCACATACTTTCCTGTATTCTTTCAGTGCGGATCGACGCCTTCATTCCAAATCGGACGCTCATTTTAATTTACTGTGTTTGGAAGTTTATGCTTTGTATAAATAGATGTTGCTGATGGCGCCTTTCAGCTGGCAGACAAATTGGTGACCAACTGGAACTCGTGTCGCAGTGACCACTGGCCCACCTTGGGAGAACCAAAAACAGCAAACGGGAGAAGAAAAATCCAGGCCACCTCAGGGGGCTTAAAGTTGTCAATCAGAGGAAATGAGGGGACAACACAAATGAAGGAAACCAAAATGACCAAAGTGACAGCGAGGAGGACTGGAGGAACACGAAAACTCAACACGGCAAAGTGTCCAGAGACCGCCAAAAAAAAAAAAGGTACAAAAACACGAGGGTGGTTAGGATGACGGAGGTGACATGTGACGTGTGACAGAGTGAGCCGGGGACAGCAGGAACATCTGGAGACACACAGGAAGGGGGGAAGAAAGGCAAGGCAAGGCACCATATACTACACAGAGAGACAGCTGGCAGAGGCGCTACGGGACAGGAGATAGGGGACGAGGGAAAGGCACTGCTTGATACTCGGACAGAGAGAAAGAAAAGGGTTAAATAGTAGAGGGACAGCAGTGAAAGGCGCTATATAAGGTAAATAGCATGGAAAGGCACTATATAATAGACAGGGAGAGCGAAAGGCACTATATGACAGTAGAGAGTGAGAGTGAAAGGCACTATATAACAGCAGAGAGTGAAAGGCACTATATAATGGAGAGAGTGAAAGGCACTATATAATAGACAGGGAGAGCGAAAGGCACTATATTGACAGACAAAGAGTGAGAGTGAAAGGCACTATATAATGGAGAGAGTGAAAGGCACTATATTGACAGACAGAGAGTGAGAGTGAAAGGCACTATATGACAGCAGAGAGCGAAAGGCACTATATGGCAGTAGAGAGTGAGAGTGAAAGGCACTATATAACAGCAGAGAGTGAATATCCCACATGCAGACTGCCTCCTCCTTCTCCTCCCTTGCCCCCCCCCCCTTGTGCCCCTCTGTCACCCCCCCTTTTCGAGGACTCACTGTCACGCCAGGCCCCCCACAGGACACAGCGCTGGCCGATACTCACTGGCTTCCTCGGTCCTTGCTTGTTTGGACGGCACGCTCGACTCCCCGATGCCAATGGCGTTGTTCGCCACGACCCGGAACTCGTACTCCACCCAGGGGCTGAGCTCGACCACCGTGGCTGTCAGCTGTCGGCCGTCAATGAGCTCTGGAACTAGGGAGCCATTTTGGGGAGAAGAACAAAAACACAAAGACAAGAAGAAGAAGAAGAAGAAGCGCAGGGTGAGTAGGCCGTCGTGGTGCCCCCACCCCACGATTCACAGCCGCAGTGCCACTCGTTGCCTGCTGTCCCTGCGCCTACCTGTGGTCACGGCCTGCCAGCCCACTGAGAAGGGGGTCCTGGCCTGAATGGTGTAGGAGGTGATGGGGCTGTGGTTATCAGGGGCCGGCCTCCAGGACAGCAGCGCCGTGGTGTCGCTTATTTCCTCTACTTCTACGTGCTCAGGTGGGCCCGGCGGACCTTGAAACACAAAACGAGAGCCGTGAGAAGACAGCTGGACGACGGAGGGGCGCGAGCCGCTGTGTCGCCATGAAAGAGAAGTGGAGGAGCGCCGAGCATGATGCCTGAGCCCATGGTGGCACAGGCGGACCAAACCCCCCCCCCCCCCCCCCTTTTTTTCTGCACTTGAGTTGACTTTCTCGCGGAGTTCCACTTCTGGAGATGCTGCTGTAAGAGGACCGCCATTGTGACCCCCCGGATCTCAAGTAAACTGATGGCACTGGGCCACTAAAGCCAAGGTGGGTGCTCTGTCTGCTTGCCCACCCTCATTCCCAAATAGCCCATGCCCTTCCCGGGTGGCACAGCGGGCTTTTCTTCTTTGTCTGTCCAGCACAACATCAGCTCGAGTTTCACAGCCCCCAGTCCACCAAGTGTGTGTGAAATGACCGGCGCTAAACGTTACTAATTACCCTCATGACTTTAAACCCCCCCGGTCAGGTCACCTCTTCCCCCTCCTTCAGGCGGCTTTCTCCAGCAGCGCAGTGGAGACCCAAACTGCGGCCGAGGCCTCACTACGGGGGTCACAGAACTCGAGCACATTGGCGCCAGGCGCTGGCTCCGGTTGTGGATGTTGACCAGACCACTGCGACTCCCTCGCCCTTCTAGGTGGCAGTGAAGACCACCGGCATTGCTTGGAACTCCTAAACGGCTGCCCTTATGTAACGCCTTTCTTATATTGCTACATATTCTCATCATCATCATCATCGTGTTGTGTACAGTTTCAACACCCAAGGCACGATGACAGTGACATGGGCAGTCACATTGTGGCCAGCGGGGGCGTCCTGGAGGTGTCCTCAAACACAGAAGAAGAGACACCAAAAGTATTAAAGAAAGTCCAAAAGGGATTAATAGTGAAGACAGAAAGCAGACCCCCCGGTAGCCCACTGGCCTCCCCGACACATCAGCCCTGAAGCTCCTCCTGCCGTTGCTCTTTCTGGATTCATCAGAGATTTCTCGTTGCCAGCGGTCTGTCGTTATCACCCGGCCAGGGGTTTTTTGTGGTTTTCCTCTCTTTCTGACCTTTGCGACTTTAAAAGCCTTTAATTGCGTTTTTCGGCTTCTTGACTTTGGAGTCGGGCTGACTGTGCAGGTGAGAACCTGTGGAGCTCACGGGGGGCCTGGCTTTGGACCGTCACGCGACGGGACCCCAACTCTGCACATTATGTTCTCTAAGACTTTGGCGTCTGCTTCCTAAAACACTTCTTTGCTGCTTTGACAATCAAATTCCAGCCCCTCATAGTCATCTAGTGGTCCTTTCACGTGGACCATCGACCTGTCCATCTGCTGGAGTTCTCCACGGCCCCATCCTTGTCCCCCGTCCCAATAAACTGTGCCCACCCAAGCCAAGCAAATGGCTGCCTGAGCATCTGCTAAAATTCTAAAGCACATCAAACCACGCGGCCCCCCAAATAAAGGCAGCGTACCTCGGACGATGAGGTCCGCTTCGGCAGACACGGCATCCACGCTGGTCTCCACCACGCAGGAGTAGCGCCCGGCATGTTTGAGCTGCACACTTCGGATCATCATGTCCCCTGCGGAATGCTGCTGGTGGGACAAGACAAAGAGCGAAAGACAAGTGAGGATGGAATCATCTAGCGCCTTTCACACCAATTATCTGTCAGTCCATCTCCCCTTATATGGCGCCTTTCACACCCGCCCGCCGCCGCCATGATACTGTCGTGCCCGTCGCCTCACATTTCGATTATCTTAGATCAAGTGCCCAGTCTTTAAAACCCCAAACAGGCGGCCCTTCTTTCTCATTTTAGTTCACAGCTTCTCAAAGCCAGAGATCCAAGGACAGGACACTGGGAGACATCTGAAATGACAGTGGCCCTCCGGTCACATGGCAGCGCTGCTGCTAACAACAAGAACACCACACTAACACGGCATAAGTACAACTAATGGCACTTTTTATAAAGAAAAGTGACATTCGGGGGTCCCAAGGGGGTTTGGAATCACCTGTTTAACTCTCTGGACCCCTGTGAAGCCTGAAAATCAAAATTGTGGAGGGTACTTGAAAATGAATTTTAAACCCGTCACACGCTCTGCGGCCATCGCTGTGCCCACCCACAGACAAATGCTAACACTGGTGGGGCGGGGCTAGAGGCCTGAGTGACAGCAGCATGGGAGGGACTAGATGACTGGGCAGGAGCAGGTGGGGCAGGGTGAGACACTGGCGCACTAATGGCGCCCCCCCCCCCCCCCAGTTACCGGTGGGTATTTCGCCAGAAGTCATGTGGTGTGACGTCACGCGTGTGACACTTTCTCGAAAACAACTCCTGGCCACTTCTGGACAACATGGCATGTCCAGGAGAACACGATGTGCGCGCGCGCACACACACACAGACACACACACACACGTGTTACAGAAGACAAACAGCCACGCGTGCAGAACGACTCAGAAGACCCCTTGGGGTTGTCACCCTGCAGACCGGCGACCCAGGATGGCACAACTCGGAGAAGCCGAACGTGGAATTCCAAGCTGGCCACAGCGTGTCTCCGGGGTTTAGGGGACACGATAAGAGGGGTGGCGGGCGGGTGGGCGTGCGTGTGGCCGATGCCCTCCGGGGGCTGCAGCTCAATCATTACTTTACATTCAGCCCCGACAGAAATTGTTAGACTCTCAATTAAATTTTTCCAATCCATAAATAATCAAGAAAAGACAAATGGCTCAAATTAGCTGGCTGAGGAAGGCCCATTGATTTTTGGAAATGCTTATTAGATTGAGGCCTGGTGAGGCTGCCAAGGCGTCTGTCCGACCGGGAACAGGCAGAGTGGCGCCAAGCCTCTGGAAACGGCCATCAGGGTCGCTAAACACCAGCGACACCACGGAACGGACCACCTGCACAGTGGGACACACGAGAGGCGCAACTGCCTCACCACTTCATTGGAAGGAGGAGTCACTGTATGGGGGTCTTCCTGGGCGGTTTGCCTGAGACCACCGTTGGCATTTTTCGGGGTGTGAATATCAGGGGTCGGTTCAGTGTTCTTATTTGGCCTTTTCCACGTCTCCAAGTTCTTGTGATGTTCTCCTCTTCTCATGTTTGTAGATTTTAGTTTATCGCGACGCCATTTTGAGGTTCCTGTTGCTAGGGGGTGCGGTCAAAGAAGTCACATGACACGACGTCACCAGCCTGCCGGACACTGAAGAGCGGGACCTCCTGTTGTGGCTTGAGCCTCTTTGACGTTCTCCACTGGTGCCCCCCGTCTTCTCTGCTTGCACCGCAGGTGGAGGTGACATCTCGCCGTTGCTCCTCCTTTCCTTTTTGTTCTTTTTCATGATAAACTTCCCAAATAGACTCGAGAAACAAAAGAAACACAAGTGGGGGCGGCCGGCCTGGATGGGGGGGGGGGGGGGGGGGCACGTCAAATCCACCAGAAGACACAATCAAACATGAAGATGTTTACATATGGGTGGAGCCCCAGGAGGCGGGGCCACCATGACCGCCCTGCTGCTGGCCCCACCCCCGGCGGCTCAGTGGAGTTTACGCCGCTTGTCGCCAACTTGGACTTCTCCTGTTGGACTTGCTGGCTCCTTCGTGCTTTTGGTGAAACGCGTCTCTTCATGCCAGAGTTGTAACAGTTTCTCCCCCTTGAGAGGCTTCTAAGATATTTTGGGACTTTTTGAACCCCTTTTAGGTCCGTGTAGGCCGCAGCCAGCTAGGGGGCTTTGGGGTCTGGCTGCCTGGTGCGAGGTCTGCTCTGGCTTTTTGGGGCCATTGGAGGCCACGTCGGGGACACAAAGCCGTCCACTTCTGTGCAGTGTGGCGTTGTGACCTGCGAAACACACGACGGCTCGTCGGGTGCACCTTCAGCCAGGCAGATCAGCGTCTGGTCAGGCCATTCCACCACGTCCTGATGTCACAAGAGGCAAGGAGGAGGACCACCGACATGCTGCAGGCTGGCATTGCCAAACAGTATGGATTACACTGCTCTGCAAAGCCACGACTGTGTCAGACCACCAGGGCAGATGGTTGCCCCAGAGCTGGACTGCCACATCAGCCTGGTTATTTCAGATGGTGGCCTGTCGAAGGTCCTGACCTTAACCCTCTAAAGTCCCAGTTGGAGATGTGCCCCTCCACTTTGCTCAGGTCCTGCTGCAGGACTGAAATGACGAGGCTCATGAGCTCTGAGACGGCCACTCGAGACACGACTGCTGCTCACCAGTTTGTTTTATTGTCACTTGTTCCTCGTTACTTTAGGCCACCAACAGGCGGCAGGTGGCTTTCTCGATTTCCTGTGGTACGTTTGTGTAAAAATGCTGCTAAGCACAATTTACACACAAACCGTGTGACGCGCCGGTGACAAATCAAATCCCATGCAATCAATCGATTTTCATTTCTTAGGGGCTTTAATGATTTAATAAATCTGACGAGGGCCGTTGAGCGGTAGGTGACTTGGGGTGAGAGACGTGCGGCATGACAGACTCGCGTGATGGGCGCTCCGACAAGCCTTTCAGTGCCAGTCTCTGGCATCTTGAGGAGACAAGCAAAGCCGAACAAAGAAACAGTCAGGGCCTTCAAGAGCAACACCAGAGAGAGGAAGCACAAACTCAGCGGAGATGCCACGAGGGCACTGCCACCTCCGTCAATTCGCACCACTTACCCCTCCGACCTTCTCAAAGTAGTCGCCATCCCTTCTGAAGTCGATGGGCTCTCCGTTGAAGGACCAGGTGAACATTGGGTCCAGGGAGATGTCATGTGACACCTGGCACGGCAGGACTATGCTTTCACCCACAGTCACGTCCATGTCGGACGGGGGGCCCGTGATGACAGTTGCATCTGCAAAGAGAAATGCAGTTCAGAAAGCAGACCCCCGTGAAGAAGCCAAATGCTCCCCTAGACCCCCTCACATCACCTGCCTGCCTGTCTTAACTGGGAGAAAACCCACACAGACATTGGATATGCCAGCTCAACCCAGGGAAGGCATTCCAAGCCAGCAGTGCCATCACGGTGCCAGCATGGCGCCCACCTCTTAATCCCCCTTTGCTTTAAAGGTTCCAGCCTTTTCCTCCCCATTCGCTCTCCATGGTCCTGAAGTCGGCCTGCGCCGCTCTTGCCAAACCTGTGCTCCGGACCCCCAGGTGACTTTCACATCAGGGGGCTCCCAACCACACTATGCGCTAAGTCAGATCTGAGGACGAACGTTCTAACGCTCGCTCGGGAGAGTCACGCTCTGCGTCTGGGGGCCGAGTCTGCTCACCTCTTAATCCCCCCCCAATTTCTGCCGGCCTCTCCTCCTCCGTTGCTCTCGGTGGTCCCGAGGCGGTTGCCGTTCTGCTCGGGACTTTCCCTGGCGCACTGCAGACGAGGCCTCGCTACAGCAGGGCACAGCTTAAGGATAATCTGTCAGAGACGTTCAGGGCGCTATATCAGCCAGCACGCTTTCTTAACGGCTTTCCTCCACTCGCTGGGTGGGTCCATGGCGACTCGCAGGTCTTCCCATAAGGTCCCCTCGGGTGCGACA
This sequence comes from Polypterus bichir lapradei, assembly GCA_026402145.1. Classification (NCBI taxonomy): domain Eukaryota; kingdom Metazoa; phylum Chordata; class Cladistia; order Polypteriformes; family Polypteridae; genus Polypterus; species Polypterus bichir. The sequence continues at coordinate 57,909,002 of JANRMT010062840.1, read as the reverse complement.
CCTTACCACCGCTGGCTCACGTGAAATGTAACCCCCTTATCTGGCACTCCTCCTAGTCGGGGGTCCTCATCAGACGTGACCGGCTCGCTTCTCACGTTCTTATCAGAGCATTTCAGAATATGAGGAGGACCCCCGATGGACTCCACATGTGACATCACTCCGGTCTGATGAGGTTCACAGCCAGCTTTGCTCCTTCTACTCCCTCCATTAAAAACCTTCTGAAAAGGCAGATCAGTAATCATAGGCCTCTCTCTCTCTCTCTCTCTCTCTGGCTCAACGCGCCATGCCATGTTAGGCATCTCGTGGCTTAGCAGGTGGCAGTGAAGGGCGTGTGGCCGCTGTGTTTAATGCGGGTTACTGACACCATATGCCATGCTGGGCACGACCCCTCAGAGGCGCCAGTTCCATCCCACGCCACGACACTCACTAACACAGCACCCGGCAGACCCACTTAACCCCACGCGGCCCGCAGAGCTGAAGTCTCTCGTCAGTCGGTGAGATTCCAGCCGCCCCCTCCCGTCTCCCACTCCGGCGTCTCGAGTCAGGAGGGCCGCTCACCTCCAAGCAGCAATTGGATAAACAGATTTAAATTATGCATAAGCCGCGCACTCCTAAAATTCAATAAATGTCAGCGCGGGCCGCGCTTATAAAAAATTCATTGCGAAGTGCAGTAAACGCTGCGGAGAAACATTCGGCTTACAGGTTCACAACAATCATCAGGCTGAGCCGAGGGGTCCGACTGTAGCTTTGCACTCTTTCTGAGATTCCGCAGCCTGATTTGGGGATATCCTTTACTCGGATGCCAACCTGGCAGTGCCCTTCATCTGCGTGTACCTCCAGCTAGTCCTCGACATATCCCATGAATTCTTGCTCTGCCCCAGCCCTCCTCAAATCCCCACCCTGAACTCGCCGAGCAGCGGGCACCGTGGAGGGGCCGTGTGTTGTGAACTTCTCCGTTGGTGTCTCATGGCACCATTTCTAGGATGATAAGAACAACACTCAGGTGCCCCCTAGTGGAGCCCAGGACTACCATTTGCCATTACTGATGTGCCCACCAGCTCAGCTCGCTCACATGACCAATCTTGTCCACAAACAGTTAAGTCTTCACCAGCCTGCCCGTTTATTGCTGCCATTTCCTCCACTCTGCCCTCCTTGGCACGCTTGAATTCTCCTTTCTGGGCTCATCTGACAGCTGTTCTCTGTTCACCCTTGGAAATCTCATGCCAGCTCTCAACTGGCATTGAAATGGCACAAAAAAATAGCAAAAAAAACATGGAGGAAAGTGCTAAGGACTGGAAGCCAGCAGGTCCCATTATATAAAACGGAGGAACTACTGGCCACTGAGCTTAGCGCGCATCTCGGGGGAAAAAACAAAGAGAAGGGAAGACTCGGCACTCGGATAAGAAGAGGCGGGCAGGGGGTCTGCACAGGGAGGTGGGCTGTTCAACCACCTGCAGGAAGCGTAAGAGCAGTGAGAGCGGTGACGGTGACGTCACTGGCCTGGACCCAGTGAGACGTGGCGGACGTGGGAGAGACTAACAGGCTTGAAGGCCAGGAACGGAGGGCAATGGAGAGGGGGGCTCGAGCACAATCGGGGAGACCACTGCCTCCTTAGCGTCTGTGAAATAAGAGCAGCGCTAGAGAAGATGGGCAGGGAAGGGCAGAACGGGCTCAGTCAGCACCACGGAGAGCAGCAGAGGCACAAAGAGTCGGGAGGTGAACCTCAGTGGTTAGGAAGGAGGGTCCGACGTGTGCCTACTTATTAATGGAGGCTGTGCTGGAGTGGCACGTCTCACTGATGAGGCCTCATCTGGAGATCAGTCTGCCATTTGGGTTTACCAGCAGCTGACTGAGCGCGGACTGGCGACAGCAACCGAGGAGGAGGAGGAGAGGCTGAAGAAGAGGACCAAACAGAAATTAGGAGGAGACGGGATAGGAAATGGCACTAAAATGAGCTCATGAAGAACAAGTGGACGAGACGGGCACAACTTCAGAACCATGGACAGTCACCGACGCGGGCCACAACTAGAATGATGAAGGACCACGGAGAGCAGCTGAGAGAAAGAGGCTGAAGGAGGAAGTTAAAATAATGAACGGCATTAGGACATTAAAATGACTCCCGCAAGCACTTGGGGACATGAGGGACACCACTCAAGAGGAAACTTTGCACTAACGTGAGAAAGTGAAGTGGCATGGCGGGCAGATGAACTTTAAGGTCCTCCAAAAATTGACTTGATGTTACTTTGAGAGTGACTGGCGACTGTGGTGGACTGAGCAGCCTGCCCTCGTCCAGACGGCTCTGCCATTGTTTCGCATGTTTGACAACTCACATGGCAGCCATGCCAGGCGCTTGAGGTGGGCGACTGCCTCGGCTCATTCTGCGAGAGCTGCACTGAGTGGACTGTGCGATGCCCTCTAGTGGGCCACACTGCCACATGAATGTTCCTGGGTGACCCGTCCCCTGTGTCTCAGGCCTGCCAGTCCATAAAGTCACGCCACTTTTTTTAAGTGACAGGCTGCCCTTTCACGAGTTTTGTTCTTTTGTTTTTCATTGTTACCTTCATTATGTCAGACCGTCACCGACTGCAGCACACGCAGGAGAGAAATTAATTGAAATAAAAATCTATAATTGAGCAAAAGCGGAAAAGCTGCAAACATCTTCGGAAAAATGGCAGACGAAAAATCAAACAGAGGACGGGCCCAGCAGACAAGAGGCGTCTTGGCAGGGGCACTCTGAAGCAGGCTGCATGTGGGCATCAGTGAGGTCACTCGTGGTAAGTTGGCATCACATCCACATTCCTTTTCCCTGCTGACCTTCAATGAGGTTTTACTTTTAATCTATGCTGGACCCCCTGGACTGATGAGGTTCCAAAGAAGTGCCCTGACCTGCCCCCATGTCACCCAGAATGCCCAACTGCATGGCATGCGCTGCTCATGGGCAGTGGATACAATGGAGCAGTGCTTTATGTGGGGGGCTCAACAGCAGCAGAGACACACAATGCCACCCGGGAAGTTACAGGGCAGACAGGCCAGCAGAAGTGGCAGAGTGTTGGCACTGTAAATCTACATGGGTACACTGGGTGGCACTGGGTATCAAACAAATACAATTTATGAAAATGCCAGCCAAGACAGCTGGACAAAACCATACAATAAAATGGAAGGGTACGGCTGACCGGCATGTCTCTTTGGGGGTCAGTGGGCACGTCATGTTATATAACGCCTTTCCTTAATGGCACAGGTCCTGTGCAGATGTCCCCTACTTCTCCATTGTGAGTCGTCTGCAGTCACGTGAGTTACACCTATATAGCGCCTTTCCATACTGGCTCTCGGCGGGGCGTCGCTGTCCTGTGCACGCGCTCAGTCCAGTCTACGACAATGGAGGGTCACTCAGCTCTCAGGCGCGTGTCCATGGCCCACACGAACACCGTCACTATTGGGGTGTTGGCACAGGCTGCCCAGTTCCCATGGTAACCCCAGGTTGGGGCAGCGCCCACAGCGGCTCACTGTCTCCTCGGCGTACTCGCTCGCTCGGTGCCCAAGAGTATCATTTGTGATATCGCACTTCATCATCGCTCGTGTCAGATGGCACAGATAAGTCGAGTGCGCCGAAGTTGTAAGTCGCTCGTAGCTCCGAGGAAGCCTGGCTGATAGCCATCTTGTCAGATCTCCTGTTATCAACTGTCTTGAGACGCAGAAAAAAAAAAATGACGCGACCCTCGTCGGGGGGTCAATCAGATACACGGAGGGGACGGTGACGGCTGGCCAGCGAGTGACACGACGCCCGTCTGCAAGGAGCCCTCTGGATGGGAATGGCGTGCTGATCTGGCGCTGGCTTTGTCTGCTGACCGATGGACACACACACACACACACACACACACTCACATGCCAGTCACTCCGCTGGTGTCGCTCAGGTGCCCTTCACTTTCCATCCATCCATCCATTTTCCAACCCGCTGAATCCGAACACAGGGTCACGGGGGTCTGCTGGAGCCAATCCCAGCCAACACAGGGCACAAGGCAGGAACCAATCCCAGGCAGGGTGCCAACCCACCGCAGGACACACACAAACACACCCGAGGGCCAATTTAGGATCGCCAATCCACCTAACCTGCATGTCTTTGGACTGTGGGAGGAAACCCACGCAGACACGGGGAGAACATGCAAACTCCACGCAGGGAGGACACGGGAAGCGAACCCAAACGGGTCTCCTTACTGCGAGGCAGCAGCGCTACCCACTGTGCCACCCTCCTTCACTTTCCTGTTTACCTGAAAACGGAAGTCAGCAGTTTAAACAAACTCAAGAATAATGAGTGGGCACTGAGAAGTCAGTGGGCACATGTGAGAGGGCATGAGGGTGTGTGCATTAGTTAGTGCACCCCAATGCACTCAAACCAAACCGATTGTTGTGAGGGATGCCCTCGATTGGATTCCGTGGGTGCCGCCAGGGGGTTCTGTGGGGACTGGGGAGCCCAACTTCATGGGGCTCCTGGGCCAACCCTTTGGGACATCTGAAGAGCTTCTGGGGACAACAACAATGGAGCTGCCTGCCTCAACTCCAGGGGGCACAGAGTCGGGGGGGGAGGAGCAGAGGGAGCACGGAGAGAGACAAGAAGACGACGACGACAAAGCACTGCTGCCTGCCATCCGTACTGCACTTGCTCGTGGCGTGGAAGACGGCGGCTCTAAGAGTTTCCCACAATAAAAAGCCTTTGTGTGCTTTGTGTTGGGCGTTTGGGGAGCCGGAGACCCCCGGTGGCCACAGCATGCTCAGGTAACAGTAGGTGCCCCATTGTGGGTCTGCTCCTCGCGGCCCTGTATACAGCAGACTGGCAGCTTTGACTTGATCATGCCATGACAGACTGGCACCTGGTTCTGGTTTGGCTCCAGCACCGTCCGTCATGTCCTTTGTGTGCTGCCCTGGCAGGACTCTGTAGCTCCTGGGAGTGACGCGTCTGTCCCTCAGCTATGCCCTGTACGGAGTCTCTGGCCAGCAGGGCAGTCACGTTGCCCATCCGTGTCTCCGGATCATTTTATCTCCTCAGTGCTCATAATTTCTCCGAGTTCGGGATGGAAAGAACTCAGGCGAGGTGCACAAAGTCCACTTGCCTCCAATGAGGAAGGGTCTCAAGGGCACACGGGGGGTGTGACGCCATTGTGAAGATCACAGGTAGGCAGAGTGGATGGAGACCTTCAGGGCCATCAGAATCGTGCGTTCAGCTAAGATGCCCCCCGCCAGATGACCTCCCGACTGTCTAACTTGATGTCCATTGCCATCTTTCAGCCCTTCTTGTGTTTTACTCGATGGTATTAGCCGAGTTAATGGAGGAGAGCACGAGGGATGCCAGCCAGGTCTTTCACTGCCCCACTTTTGCCTTTTCTTCATTCAAATGCAGCGCCTTCAGTCCGGACCCTCGCGGCAGCAGGCCTGAAACATCTGGATAAGGAACGTCCACCCAGCTAGACTGCCTTTGTTCCGCTTCATTTGTACTTCTTACACACGGCGACTGCGGCCCCCTTTGACAAAGCCGCTTCTCGTCCTTTTTAGCACATCACCAGCACACTGAATCCAATTAATCAGCCTTTGTAATTCAAAGTAAGATAAAGTCGTCTGTGAATTTGTGATGGAAGTCAGTCAGTGAGGCCCTCGCCGTGTGCGCCAGAAACGGACAAAAACCAAACTGAGACGGAAAAAAAGACCAAACGAGATTTGGGTCTGAAGAGAAAGGAGAGAAAAACAAAACTCGGGGGGCAGACGTCACTCATCTGATTAAAAGGAGGACAAAAAAACGGCGTAACACGTCGGGGGGATAGACATGGCACTATACACGACTAACAAATGAAAACCAACACAACAGGACTTCATCAGCCAAGGCAAGAAGCAAACTCGCCAATCCCGTCCTCCTTACTTTTCCAAAAAGACCTCGCGTTTTGAACGTCCCTACTGCCCATCACGCTGCTTGGTCTCTCATTCTCTTCATGATCACTGGGCTCACTGGGCACACTCCCCCCTCATGATCACTGGGCACAC